>CAVLJG010000001.1:69790113-69913853 GCA_963669975.1 Acanthoscelides obtectus | reverse complement strand
TACACATCTGTTTCTAGCTGGCAGGATTGTGAAAACCTCCAACAACAAATATTTTTTTACAAACATGATGTGTTAATAACAATTTGTATTTGAACAATTCTAAATGCCGCATTTTAACCTCCACCAGGAAAGCCAAATTTTTAACTTACCAAATTTTTAACTTACAAAATAAATGATTCTGTATTGGAAAGGTGTGACACTTTCAAAGATTTGAGCGTCTATTTCACTTTTAACTACCACATCAGTGAAATTATAAGTAATGCATATCGCACATACGCCTTTATTATCAGATGTTGTAGAAATTTCAATAACACAACGCTTATTAAGTTATTTTCAGTGCTTGTTATAAGTAAATTAGAATACGGTGCAATTATTTGAAGCCCTATCTATGAACTCTACAAAAATAATGTTAAAAAAGTGCAAAAGAAATGTCTAAAATATCTGTGCTATAGCAGTGATGGTGTCTATCCTCCAAGAGGATATGACTACTTATTATTATGGAATTGATTTAGCGTCCCGTCTTTGGGGAAGCGCAGAGAGCAGGCGTCGATCATATTTTTATACAAATTACTGCATGGTTACATCGACTGTCCTGTTTTGCTATTGCAAATTAATTTCCTGGTACCTAGATTGACATCTAAATATAAAGTTTCTTTCTTCTGCAAGAGGGCGCAGACAAATCTTCTATCTTAGGCCCGTATCGTCAGTCGTCCCTACAGTTGTAGGGTGCGTTTATGGCCTCCTTGATTGTCATACTCTTTTCTCTCCTTCAAAAATTTCTACATTACACTCGTCCCGTGTCAGCATCAGCGCTCTCCTATTGTTAAGATGTGTTTTCCTTTTAAATTGTAGGAAATTTCAGGCTGATAAAACATGATATAACTCCAAAGCAAGCACAATTTGATGCAAATAGATGTTTGTGACATAACCTCAAAATAGAGCTCTGACACGGAGAAGTAGAAAACTATGACAATCAAGGAGGCCATAAACGTGCCCTACAAATGTAGGGACGACTGACGATACGGGCCCAAGCACCAATAAACTTTATGTGCAATAATGCGAATAGGATTGTGAGTTTTTGTGATATCTTCTGTTGTGGATTTCAGGAATTACGAAGTGCTATACGTTCACATCTTTGACTTTTTTTTACGCCTTTCTCTAGACTAGACGATTGATTCGCCTCATTGGTGACACTTATTATTTATACAGTTTTTACTATATTCCACTGCTCCACTTGATTCAAAACGTTCTCGTAGTGAGGAAAATATTTCCGGCTTTGGATGTCGCATATTAGAGTAACGTTGCTTACAGCCACTCCATTTTCAGCCTCATTCTGCATGAATCTCAATACCGAGGCAACAATTTCTCGGCTTTGACCACTTAAAACTTTATTTGCAACTTTACTCTCCATTTTTCAGAACCTTCGAGTATACATTAAAACAACCTATAGCTAACGTATATTAGGGTACCGTTGCTTATAAATGCGAGATGCTAGAAAACTATTTCTTTGGGCTTCGCCCAAAACGAACACCATATTCACCATTTCTTCTTTAGAAAAATTCATTCATTTTCAAACACGTTTTATTATAATGGCTCATAAAGCTAATTTAAGCCGTTCCATAAAACACGTGCTAATAACGAGAAAATAGCCGTCAAAACCCTTATGTGTCTAGTATCAAAAAAAGGCTTATAAAAAATTAAATCCAAACTTGCACAAATATACAGGGTAATGCATTTGACATGTTTGAGAAAAAGTACAATTTGAGTATTTGCCCTGTATGAGCAAAAAAGAAAATTCGAAAAAGTAACACATAAGATATAAAAGCTGCGGTGTGTAGTTTTTTTTGATACAAAATTCAGCACTCCAAAGTTCAAAATGGCTGACTGAGGGTTTGCCGAAGTGGGGGGTTTTTCTAGACAAAACACCTTATATCTCAGTAGATAATTACCAAAACTCCATAGTATGTTATATCAATTTTACTCTTTTGAATTGGTTTATCCAAATATGCAATAAAATTTGAAGAATTCAATTTAAAAAATCACAACTTTGATATGTAGGTCGGAATTGGGACACCCTGTATAATGGCCAACATTTCAGAAATGTGCCCTCAAATGTCATGTATAACGTCCCATAAACATATTTTGACGAAATGTATTTGTTTATGAGTAATATTCCATCCACACATGGATGGGCCGCCCTGTATACACCTATAACAAAAAGGAAGAAAATAATGGACAAAATCTGCAAAAACAGGAAATTGGATTCGAGCAGAAAATAGGATAGGTAACCCGAGCGATACGTATTTCTGCTTGTTGGCTTCATCAGGTCCGAAATTAATGCTCATATGCAACCACAAATGCCCATACATCTGGATACGGGAGGAAACGAAGATAGAGCAGGAAAAAATATGACACACGAAGTCTCCACAAGAGTCAGTAGTATAAAATGGCTAGAAGACCTCGAATTTTCAAGGCGATATCTAAAAACGCGTCCGGCTATAGTCATTTGCGGTGGTACTTCAAGCCCAAACGATCTACAAAAAGAAAATGATCGTGCGGAGAAAGGTATTTAACAAAAAATAGGAAATTATTAGGCAAATCCTTTTTGCGGATTTTGTCCATTAATTTCCTATTTTTTGTTATACGAGTATTCCTTTCCCGCATGATCATTTTCTCTCTCTCTCTCTATATACAGGGTGACTTTGAAGTTGAGTCATTAATTTTCAGATAATGATTGTAGAAGGAAGATAAACCAAAATATGTGTGTAAACATAAAAAAAAAATTTTACCTTGTTTTATAAAGTATCCTCCCGACAAGTATTTCAGTGCGGACCTGTATTTGATCGTGAGGTCCCCTGTGAGGTCTTAAGTCACCTGATTCACAAGCCCGTTGTACTACATTAACAAAGGCACGAGGGGTTGGTTGCACTCGATTGGGAAACCGATCCGAATAAACATGTGCCATTTTTTATTTCGTTTGAGCCACGCAACACATACCACTATTCACTGACACTAACTGTATACAAATGAATGAGATACCTGTAAAAACATCGTTCCAAATTCTTTCGCTTTTTTGTTTCCGATGCGATGAACCGATACGGCGGATTATATCCATTGTCGCCAAACACGACCACATAATATTGTTATTGAGACAGCGCGGTACTCAAACTTCAAAGGGCTATAACTTTGTTACTTTAATTTTACCAGGAAAATGGTAAAGGAAAAAAACATTTCTGTTGATCAGATCTACTCACTGTTAAAATAAATGACTCAACTTCGAAGTATATATATATATATATATATATATATAAATAAAAAGAAAACTTCGAAAAGAAATTTAGTAAACAATGTTATTTTAATGATAAATATCTAAGAAATATAAGAATAAGAATTATGTTTCGAAATCCATACATGGTTTCCCTATTAATTGAATATTGAATATCAAAGTCGGCTTATCCTTCTCCGATCTCAATAATATTTATTTGTTGATTTGTTTTGAGTCAAATGGAAAAAAAATAGAGTGTGCGTTTGAAAAAGGAACTTTAATTTTTTGACACCCTAACATACATGTACTGCAATACCGATATAATATCCGAACAACAATCACGTGATCGCTGATTACAATACATGTTTACAGACACCGTTATCAACGAACCACAAACAGTTGTGCAATTGTTAAAAATTGTTGTTGCTGAAACAAGACAACATTGATTACGGATTACTTAACAGGCTATAGTAATTATCATCGGTCAAAGACTGCAACAACGAAAAAAAAGGAGCAAAAGATTGTAAATCTTTCTATTATAGTTCGGCTCCAAATTGGAAGGCAGTAGAGAACTGTAAGCGTTGTTGTCACGCGCTCATCGAAGAAATCCACTCAAAGTCTACATATTGAATTTTTGCATGAACTTTCAAATGTTGAACAATTTTCTTCTGATCTCCTATTTAAAATAAGATATATAAGCAAAATCTTCAATCTCAAGTAGTCAAAGTCAAATCCTACGGTAAGAAGTTCAGTAGCCAGAAGTCAGGCTTTGCGATCTACGTATCATTGGAAAAGGTAGGCCCTGGAAAAATCTCAATTCTGAACTGGTCTGTCTTCTGGCTTATACCATGCCTATCCACGCTACGAGCGATTTCACTTAAAATTGGTTGAAAAACATTGGATTTGATAACATGGAGCACTCCAAGCAAATGAAGGATGCGATGTTGCCAAATCGAATTATATTCAGATATTCCCTTGATAACAGTTTATTATGCTTCGTGATCGAAAATATATTAGCTGCGGCTACTATGTTTTTGATCAGGTTTGAAGCTCCACCGCTATTCATAAATTGTGATTCCGGAAATCAAGTCCATAGATTCCCTGAGCTGAATTTTTTGCGAACCAACTTGCTGGAAATACGTATTTTAAACGTGAATGCTTTAATTTTACATACAATGATTGAATATATATATACATGTACACCATGTAGGTCCAGTAGCAAAAAATGTTTGAATATGGATCTTAAATCATTAGATTTAGAAATAACTTTTTAAAAATTTTTATTTGAGGACTGAGCTTTCAGTCCATATAAAATACAAAGGTTTACAAATGTGACATTTACGGAGTCTAACCGGGTATTGAACATAAAGTTTACATAAGTGACTGTTACGGTGCCTAGCCGGGTAATGAACGACATGAAATGGGCGCAAGGCCTATTTATACTATTGGTGTGCTTACAAAGCACTTCTAGAAAATAAAGCGTAAACAACGTGTTAGCGAGAAGTCGTTATCTGTTGCTGAGCTAGCGTCTGGTGCAACATTGTATGGAATAGTAAGTCCATTGTTTTGAGTGCATATAACAACTTCCCCCTATTACAAAAAGTTGTTGCCATGCGATAACTTTTGATAAAATTAGAAAAGTGTAAAAGATGTAAAAATTCAAAAATGTAAAAATGTAGAAATGTAAATTGTAAACATTGTAAAATATAAAAATATAAAAGTAGGAGTAATAAAATTGCAAAATAACATCAGAAAATATAGATTCTGAAAAATAAAATTGTTAGCATAAATGCGGTACATTGGCGATGCTAAATAACATCTAAAAGCAAAGCTGGAACAAACAAATAATAAGATACAATCGTATAGTCGTACGGGCAAAATCACATGGTAGATAACACGAAAATTGGAAATGTCTTTTTGAACAGTGAAAACACTTCACGGAACACTCACTGCAGTTCGATGTCTTCTTCATGTGGCTGGATGGTTGGTCTACGTCGAGGAAAAAGTCTGGGAATGTACCGGACTTTTGGTGCTCCTGGAGATGGGCCATCGGCTGGATAATTTGATGCGCGGATGCTGAGTGGTCTTCGTTTTCTGCACTTGCAGAACAGGTACAAAGCTACGATGATAACTAACAGGGTGATGATAAAATACGTGAACCATGAGAGATGTCTCGAAACAAACGGCTCGTTCATAATTTTGTCCAGTTGTTCAGAATATTGGTTCAATTTGTGATTGGCAATTTCGAGTTCTTCAGTATCGATCTTGTTTAGCTTGATCGGTTTTAATTTTGGTAAATTTTGTTTCTCTGGGAGATGTTCACAGCATTTGTACGGTACTTTTACAGGGTGACTTTTGTATGTGATATTCTTGTAGGTGCTAACAGAATATCTAGAATGTAATCTCGTGGTGCCTACAAAGCCACTGCATTCGGGTTGCATTTTTAAAAGTGAATTAACTTTTATCACTTTGGTGGTAGTCTCTCGTTGTCCACACTTCATCGTAATTGGCAGAGGGCTAGATATGGTGATAGCCAAAAATTGGTTGCAAGTTCTTGGATTTGGTAATCTTGCAATGCCACAATTGCTATTTGGCAGGCTGTCGGCAGATCGACCGGATTTCGCAACAACTGTGCTTCGCAGACTGCGTTACTGTCTATTGGATACGGCAAGAGGTTGAAACAGATTTTCACCTGAGACTGAAGAACTTTACAACTACCTAAGTTTTGAAAGGAAACGTACAAAAGAGAATCGCTATCTTTAGCAATGTACCTCTGTATAGTGGAGACTACATGAAACAAACCAGTACGTTTATCGAGAATGGGTAGAGGAATCACTCTGTATAAAGTATACATTTCGGGCTCTAATAACGGGATGCGTAGAACGAATACTACTCTTGTTTTAGTTTGATACGCTTCGAGTTCCATAAGATTAAGGTACTCTGACACTGTTGCCAAATTAACCGGAAGGGGTAAATTATTTCTCGACAAAGTGTGAGAAATTTCTTGAAGAGAATTTACTAAGTCTTGAGGAGTGATAATAGAAGGATGTATTATTTTTAAACGTGCAAAAGTAATTGAATTTAGAATATCATTAATTGTCTCTTCCAGAAACATGTAGCTTTCCATTAATTGTTCGCAAACTTCTAAAAATTGGAATTTAGCTTCATAAAATGCAAGATCGTCTGAAATTTCATAAATTTTGTTTTCAATGACCTTAATATCTTCATTAAACGTAGTTTCATCAATCATAAGTTTTTGAATAGTGTTATTAAAATTCTTGATAACCGACATGGTAACAGAAATTTGGTTCTTCATGAGGTTTTCGAGCTCATGTTCATCTTTAGAAATTTTGTTAATACAATCGTTATAGTATTCACCGTCCGATGAATCGAGGTTGCCGGTTATTGCTTTCCATACAGTACCTATAGCGTTAATCAGACCGCGTTTCATCCGCGATGCGCTTACAGTGTCATCGAAGATTGCGTAATATTTAGATTCCAAGGAACGAGAAATTTGATAAAGGAGACTTGTATGAGTTTTAATTTCACCACTAAACATTTTCATACGATTGGTGGGTTTGTCTACGAGATATGATAAGTGTTCCAGAATATTGTTGTTATCGTCAAGTGCTTTCTTAATGAGTTCTAAATCTTTATATACAAGAAGTGTCCAAATTTCGTTGGAAATCTTAAGAGGGGCGTCTTCATGAAAATAGGTACCTAAGGTGTTGTTAAGCGGTTTGATGTCTATCTGGGCTGTGACAGCCGCAAGAAACAGCAGACTGCACCTGAAAGAGAAACTAAGTCTCAAAACATGGTTTCAGTCTGTCAAAATTAACTTTACTTATTCTATTTGTTTCCGGGTTCTTAAGGAGCGCAGAATTTTCAAAAACTTGAGTAATTTCGAATGGACCATCAAATTTGTTCTGAAGCTTGTTTGAAATTTGAGACTGTTTCACAAAGACTTTATCGCCAATTTTATATGATTGTAAATTGGGTGACACTCTACTATCAAAGCGAATTTTGCTTTTTGCTTCTGTTCATCAGTTCTCACGCGGGCAATTTTGTAGTAATATTCGAGTTTATTCCGAATGTCTCGAACATACTTGGACATCAATTCTTTTTCTAAATATACGTGTTCGGGCGGACGACCAGAGGTGTGGCCAAACACGAGCTCGTATGGTGTAAAGCCAGTAGTTTTATTTCTAGTGCTATTGTAGCACTGAACAGCATAGGGAAGAATATTGAAGGGATGTTCGTCGGGATTTTCGGATACATGGGATCTGATCATTTCCAATAAAGTGGCGTGAAATCGTTCAATCGAGCCATTGGACTGGGGATGACTGACACTAGAAAAAGTTAATTTAATTTCAAAAAGACTACAAAGGTCTTTCATGAGGGCGTTGTCAAATTCTTTTCCGTAATCGCAGTGTATTCGGAGAGGTGTACCATAATGTTGGAAATATAAAAGTAGAGTATTCACTACAGATTTTGCAGATTTGTCGCTAATTGGATAGGCTTGAGAAAATTTTGTTAGCTCGTCTCGGATTGTGAGAGCGTAGCATTTAGGTGGGACTTCCAAAATGTCAATGTTGATTCTTTCGAACGGGGCTTTAGGGGTTTCAGTTACTACAAAAGGGGCACTGAGGTTTTTACGACAAATTTTGGTCTTTTGACAAATTTCACACTTTTATGAAATGCTCAACGTCTTTAGTTAAGCCGGGCCAATTATATCGTTCACGAATTCGCCTAATTTTTTCATTAATTCCTCGATGAATGTTTTTCTTACCACAATGGTATTGATCTAAAATGACGGGGATTTCATCGGGACTAGGAGTTTTGGTGACGTTTTGGCAAACGACAAGTTTGATATTATCATCCGAAAAAATAAAAGAGTAAATTTCTAAAATGGGTAAGTCCAAATTATTTTCAACGTAGATTTGTTGGGATAGGTCGAATACACCTTTGTTGGTTAAAATTACAGAGAAAAGATGCTGTATGCAAGTTACGGGATCGTATGGCACAGGAATAATATAGTATTTTCTATCTTTAATTGTTTTGCTAGACGCGATATTAATTTTATCTGCAGAAAAATCAAGATTTTCCTCGAATATGTCTTCGATAATTTTTTCGTGAAGATCAGATAGAGTGTTTTGTCTGAAAAACGTGACGATATGTTTATGACTTTTGTCTAGGAGTTGGGAATTTGAAAATTGAATTTTGGAATAATCGATCAGGGATGTGGTTTTGTAAAGGCGGGCAAAGATATCAAATTCACTTTCGGAAAATTGGGTATAAGGTTCTCCTTCTTCGTCACTATGGGTAAGGGCGTTAACAGTTTTGGGTAATTTGATACGTGATAGGGCATCGGCATTTTATTAGCCTTGCCTGGCTTGTACACTATTTCATAGTCGTACTCCTCTAGCTTGAGGCGCCATCTTTCTAATCTACTTCCGGTGTCTCGGCAAGAGAAAAGCCACGTAAGGGGTCTATGGTCTGTTACGAGTTTAAACTTTCGACCATACAAATAAGGTCTAAAATGTTTGCACTCCAGACAATAGCTAGAAGTTCTCTTTCAATGGTGGAATATCTCGTTTCTGCTTTACAAAGTGTACGAGATGCATAGGCTATCGGGAGATCTTTACCTATGGGACCTTGGGAAAGAACGCCAGATATCGCAAAAGCGCTTGCGTCTGTTGTAAGCACAAAAGGCTCTTCAAAGTTGGGGTAGATCAGTATAGGAGATGTTGTTAAAGCATTTTTTAAAGTATCAAATGACTTAACACACTCGCTATCAAAGTCAAATACTGCGTCTTTCTGTAATAGTCTGGTAAGGGGTTTCGCAATTTTGGCAAAGTTTGGTATAAAGCGTCGGTAGTAACCTGCAAGACCTAAGAAAGATTTTATTTCTTTAGGATTCTTGGGTTGAGGGAAATTTTTTATGCAATCCACTTTATCTGGATTGGGCTTAACGCCATCAGGGGTTATTACATGACCAAGATAGGCTACTTCCTTTCTGAGGAATTCACACTTATCAGGTTGGATTTTGAAATTCGACTTCCGAAGACGCGTAAAAATTTCGGTAAGCCTACAGTATATTCAGATAAGAGATAGACCGGATGTAAACAAAAGGTTCGGGTGATTTTCACGCTAACGCCGCCGTCTCGACGTAAAACAGGAGCCCTCATTGGTCAATTCGCAATTAAATGCATATGCCGAGCGGCAAAGCAGTCGTATCAAGGCAGAGTCACATTCAGGTTCAGACGTGTTACGTATGTCGTGTGCATCATTGCAATTTGATATTTCTTTGGACGTTTTCGTTTGTTATCTTATTAAGTTGTTGAGTTTGTCGTTGTTATTGTTATACCTTGTTATTGATTGTTATTGTTATCAACTGCTAGCGCAAAATGCCCAGTAGTACAGATACTGCCGATGAAGTTGTAAACTCCTGTAGTCCACCTAGGAAACGCTCTAAAAAAAGACACCTGAGTGCAGAAATGAAAGAGGTCATTTTGAATATATATAAGATCGAGCACGAGGAGAACGAGGCATCAACCATCAAAGAAATTGTTGTGAAGGTTTCTCACAAAGTTGGGGTGTGTCGCGCATCAGTGTTTAATGTGTTAAGACAATACAAAAAAATCACACCTTTTCTGATCCAATGACCAGTAAACATCGCAAAAGTATTGTTAAATCATTGGATGAAGCTGATAAGCAAGCGATTAGGAGGAAAGTGCATGAATTCTTCTTTAGGAATGAAATACCTACTCTAGATAAAGTACTGCAGGAGGTAAATGGAGATACAACGTTGCCAAATTTCAAACGATCAACTTTCCATGCGTTACTGAAGCATTTAAATTTCAAATGGAAAAAACGGGGTCGTAATAGTTTACTACTGGATAGAGAAGAAATTGTGCTATGGAGGAGGGATTATTTAACAAAAATTGGGAAATATAGAAATCAAAACAGGAAGATTTATTACCTTGATGAAACGTGGGTAAACGCAGGACACACTACAAGTAAAGCATGGGTTGATGATTATTATATTTTAGAGGAACAAGTCGAGCCATTCATTATTGACGTTGGTGCTTCAGGCAGTAGCGATGATGAAAGCTCATCAAGCTCATCTTTCCAATAAAAGATGTCGTTCATCAAATTCGGTAAGTTATAACTAATTATAAAGCTACTGTATTTTTTAATTAATTATTGACATTTTTGAACCCATTTTGGCAAAACCTATTCAAGAATCTACTTTCTGACAATGTTCAACTATGCACATTTTTTTACGTTTTGAACGTTTTAATTTGGTTACGTATTTACCTAGAAATCAAAAAATATACTAATCAATATTCTAAAAGCAATTTTAAGAGATATACGATTATTTTTAATTTAGGCTAATTTAAACGCCATTTTGAGATTATATTCGACTGCATTTCACCAAACATCAGGCGGCATCCGAAGCTGGAAATCGAAGCGAAAATTTTGAAACCCATATGTATATTTACATCATTATATATTTCTTACCCCACCCCCACATGATCCTATATCCATCACCAATCGTATACATATCGAATTGTGCTAATTTACTACAAAGTTACGCAAAGCAGCATCTACTATCTAAAATATGTACTGCGTGACTCTTAATACGTCCCTGCCGAATGTTACAGCGTTCGATGATCACGTGGTCTTGTTTATGTCCGGTCTATCTCTTATCTGAATATACTGTACTGATGTGTTCTTGGATGGAGGGGGAATAGACAATTATGTCAACCATGTATACAAGACATCTTTCGTTTTGTATACCCATCAAAATGTTGTCCATGACACGTTGAAACGTGGCAGGAGCGTTCTTGAGACCAAAAGGCATCCTCAAGAATTGGTAATGTCCGTTTTCAACTGAAAATGCAGTTTTAGGAACATCAACTGGATTTATCTCGATTTGATGAAATCCAGATGCCAAGTCCAGTGTACTAAAGTACTGGCATTTCCCTAATTGATCAAGTAGATCGGAAATGTTTGGCAGGGGATATTTATCATCGATGGTGATTTCGTTAAGCTTACGATAGTCAATCACCATACGCCATTTCTGTTTACCAGAGGCGTCCATTTTCTTTGGTACAACCCACACCGCAGAATTCCATGGCGATGTGCTAGGTTCGATAATACGTTGTTTTAGTAATTTTGAAATTTGATCTTTGACTTCTTGCTTGTGGACATAAGGGTATCGGTAGGATTTGGTAAAAATTGGTTTACTGGTAGTGGTATCAATGGAATGCTTCTTTTGTAAATGACAGGCTATCACCATCTAAATAGAATATGTCCGAAAAATCTAAGCAAAGATTCGTAATTAAATCTTTTTCCTCTTCGTTTAGATGATCGAGACGTAATTGATCTCTAATAACATCTCTACGGTTATACTGACTTTGATTTTGTAAAGAAGTGTTGAAATTATTGATAGAAGTTTCGTTAAAGGGCTCGAAAGTTAATTGGGGTAAAATTACATTTTTTGGAATGGCATTACAGTTTAATACTGTAGTAAGGAAATCGCCTTTAGAATCAATTTTAACTATGGAACTGGGTAGACGGACTTTTTCTACCTCACACGCCAGAAGAATGGCTTCAGTATTTCTAAACTCGGATTTGAGCTTGACAACTTGTTCAACTCTGGGAGGAATGGAAATAACATTTTGAACTTGAGAATTTTCTTTAAATTGCGAAGCTTGGGACTTTTCTTTAAATTGAGAAGCTTTGGAATTATTTTCGTCACCTACTTTGAAAAGAGGGACTGTTTTGAAATTTGTAATCAATTGACGATTTTTCAAATCAATAATACAATCATAATGTTCAAGAAAATCTGACCCAAGAAGGCCATCGAATGAAATATCTAGATCATGGACATAAATTTTGTGATAATCATTGGGAGCAAATGGGACTAAGACTGCTTCGGTAATACTAATTTTTTCGTCAGTAATACCTCGGATAGAGATATTTTCTGCGACACGATTAGTATAATTTTGACAAGTGTTACGTTTGAAAATGGAGCAACCTGCACCACTGTCAATGAGAATTTGGAATTTTCCAGTAGCATCTTTAATGTAATATAAGTTGTCTGGGCTAACTGGGTGAATTGTGGACGGGACTATAAACGAAGGGTTTATATGAACATCTGATCGCATGTGTTGCTGACGCTCGCACACGGTTTCGCGTTCGGGTCCTAGACACTGAGATTCGCTAAGTTCGCACATACTATCGCGGTACTGTCGTTGGGTTCCGCAGGGGGTTTCTCTTTCAAACACTTGGTCCGAAAATCCTGGAATTGTTGTATGTCCGAATAAGCGTTGTCAACAAATGTATCGGCGGTTTGATTATATTCGTAACAATAATCGTTACTGGGTTCTCTAAAATCATCGTATGGGGAAGGTGTGTAGGCGGAGTACTGGGTATCGTCATATTCATTAGCGTAGTCCGTGTTGTATAGGTCTGGTACACTGTAGTCGGAATAATCGTAAGAATCAGGGGCGACATAATTAATTCGATTGGGAGGATTTTGTCTAAAATTTCTTTGAAAATTAGGGTTTTGAAAATTTGGATTGCTCTGAATTACAGAGGGTCTTGGCGCACTCGCGTTAGGCACATTTGGTCGTATTACAGATGGTCTGGGAGGATATTGATTAGAATTTTGATGGTAGTTAGATGTAGATGGTCTAACTTGCATAGGTTGATTCGGCCTAGGGTAATTTTGAGGTTGGGGCTGGTTAAACTGTCTTGGGGCAAAGCTTGTAGGCTGTTGTCTCCGTTGGCATTCATTTGCCAAGTGACCGGGACGATTACAAAAATTACAAATTTTAGGGTTTGGTCTTCGAATAACTGAATTTTGATTCGGGTTTGGGGCTCTGGCGAATTTTTGTCGTTCCAAATATGAAAGTTGTAACTCTCGTTTGATATACGAAACTGCGGTCAAGATATCCGTGGGATGTCCTGATCGCACAACAGGTCCTATTTTTGAGTCTAATCCTGTTAATAGACAATTTAAAGTCATCGTTTCGATGAGGGAACTTTGAGCAGATTTTTGCTCGCGATTTAGATTTTGCCTATTCACGGCGGAATGCATTTTGGCTGCATGCGTCTGCAGTCTAGATGCAAAGGTTAGGGGTGATTCGTTGGGGAGTTGGCGCATGTGTTGAAGATCCGCGATTAAAGATGTGAGATCTCTAAGATCTCCAAAGTGCGTTTCTAACAGGGACCGTATGTCTTCCCACGTGGAAGGGTTTCGGCTGTTCACAAGTTCGGCGGCACGTCCGCGAAGTTTGTTTTTAATATGTAAAACAACGAGAAGCCGCTGCTCCTCGACGGCCATTTGATATGCCGTTCGGCACGCGTTGATGAAGGTCGATAGTAATATCGGGTTTCCATCGTACTCGGGTACAATCGAAAATATTTCAGATAATCTATAAGGTTCAGTGTTCGCATGAACGTTATCAGGAATTTCAGCTGGTTGGTAATCATCTGAACCGTTAGTAGACATTTTAAATGGAAAGTTGTTTCAAAAAGATTCAATAATGTCAAGGGAAAATGCAAGAATATATAAATGTAAAATAGAAAATTACGTAAAAATGGGGAAAAATACGTGAATATAGAATAAATGCGCAAAAATGCAAATAAAAAGATGTAGCAATCACACACACAGAGATAAATCGCAAAAAATAGTCCACCACACTAGTTAGTATGCACTTGTTCTAATGCGTTGAAGCTATCCCACTTCTCTGACACCAATTTCTTAAATCATTAGATTTAGAAATAACTTTTTAAAAATTTTTATTTGAGGACTGAGCTTTCAGTCCATATAAAATACAAAGGTTTACAAATGTGACATTTACGGAGTCTAACCGGGTATTGAACATAAAGCTTACATAAGTGACTGTTACGGTGCCTAGCCGGGTAATGAACGACATGAAATGGGCGCAAGGCCTATTTATACTATTGGTGTGCTTACAAAGCACTTCTAGAAAATAAAGCGTAAACAACGTGTTAGCGAGAAGTCGTTATCTGTTGCTGAGCTAGCGTCTGGTGCAACATTGTATGGAATAGTAAGTCCATTGTTTTGAGTGCATATAACATGGATGTCATATGTGGAAATCTGATTCATGTGTTAGATTTTCTCCAAATTCTGAATTTTCAAATACTCATAAAAATCGGGTAACTACGATGGCAATGACCTATTTAGAGTATCGTGAAGGTGAGCTTGACTTTTCAGTATATTATTTACGTCTATCAAAAATTTTGTGGCGGATTCCGCCTCGGTCTGAAAAAGTTAAGAATCCAATAAAGCAGAAAGTGAGCATAGGCTTGACAACATCGTAATCGGCGTCGCGCTATACTCAAACGATACGCCGCAATTTTATTGCATTCAGGTTCCAGCTAGTGTAGTCAGGTGCGGAGCACATACTGTTAAGGAGTTAAGTAGGGATCGTGGATACGAAAGCTTGGTTAGTATAGGCATTGCACATATCTACTATTTCATAAATGAAACGAAATGCAATGTGTAGTACGAACCAGCGGCATGTTTTATGTCCTGGTGAAAGGAGCATCGTGAAAAATGTTTACAATGCGCTTCGTTCGCGATTTCCTGATAAAAAAATGGACGAAACAGTGAGAGGTTGTAGCGATATGACCAAAGTATCACTCAGAACCATTTATAGAATCCTGAGAGCAAAAAAAAAGAGCAGGTAAATCCGATAAAAAAACGAGGACGTAAGAAATTTGTCCTAGATGATGATGTGAAAAATGTAATTCGTCGGAAAGTGCACTATTTTTATTTGAAAAATAAAATTCCCACATTAAAAAAGCTCCAACGTGACTTGGATGGTGACGAAAGCCTTCCCAATATATCTCGCATTCTGTTGAGAACATTGCGCGAAATTAACATTAGATATTCGAAACGAAAGTGAATTAATAGAGAAAGATGACATCGTTATGTGGCGTATGGAATACTTGAAAACCATACGTAGTATTCGCGTAATCGGGAGACAGCAAATTTACTACTTGGATGAAATGTGGCTGAATAAAGGGCGTACTGTTTCCAAGTTTTGGAAATATTTAAATATGACAAGTCATAGACAAGCCCATCGTGATGGATTGAGTACAGGTATGAAATGTCCCTCAGGCAAAGGTCGCCGATTGATAATCACACATATAGGTTGTGCATCTGGCTTTGTGAATGGAAGGTTGAATATATTTGAATCCAGAAAAACTGGTGACTACCACGAGGACATGAATGTCGAAGTTTTTGAATCTTGGTTCAAATCCATATTATGCAAGCTCGAACCAGATTCGGTTATCGTCACGAACAATGCGTCGTACCACAGTAGACGTATAGAAATCCTTCCTACTTCAAATTGGCGAAAAGCTGATATTTATAATTGGCTGGTACCTAAAAACATAACGTGCAGTGATACGATGCTGAAGGCACAATTGCTGCAAATCGCGCGTGAACACAAACCCCGATTCGTCAAACAAGCTGTTGATGAAATCGCTAGGGAGATGGGATTAATGGTATTGAAACTTCCACCGTATCATTGCGAGTTGAATCCAATAGAACTGATATGGGCTCAGATCAAAAATGAGGTGGCTCGTAAAAATACGACATTCAAAATGTCTGACGTACGTATTCTGTTGGAAGATGCAATCGGTGCTGTGACAGCTGATGCGTGGCAGAAATTTATCTCTCATGTGATTAAAGAAGAAGAGAAATTTTGGGAACTAGATCACCGTATAGAAAAAGCAATAGAGCCAGTTATCATCAACCTCGGTAGCATCGACGACTGTGACAGTGATGATTCCTACAATTCAAGCTCAAGTAGTGACGATACTTCTACATCTCCTGACTGACCAGATTATTAACTTTTTGTGTTTCAAGAATATTAATTATTACAACTAGAACACAGGTATAGCAAATCTTTGTTGATAATCAATACAGTCCAACATAAATTGCTCATCATCATCGTTTTATGTTTAAACTTTTTCCGTACTATTTGCTGAATTTCGCGGTGTTTGAATTTTGTTCGAGAAGTTACTTCCATATTCCACAATGTATTGTTTAAGATTCATATGTTTGACAATTATATGCTATCAAACATAAAGAAATTTCTCTTACCTCATTAGTCATACCTTTAATGACGTAAAATTGTGTGATTATAACATAGATGTTACTCGAAAATGTCCAAAAAGCATGGTAAATCAACGACTATCTGGGAAAACCACTAATCGTTTGACAATCGCATTTCGCCGATGCGAATTCAGGCATGAACGGTTACATCAGAACATGTGAGAAATATTTTTACTTTAAATCTTTAAACATGAAATTCTACTACATATCTACTTTCAGTAGGATGTCAAACCCATTATGAAACTCCGTTCTCACGAGGCGTAGCACGCTAGCGTGAGTCTTGCTTGCTTGGAATTGATTCTGTCTGATGCCTGAACGAGGTGTCGTGAACTTGCCCACGACCGATATCAAACACGTTTGATTTTCGGACGTGGACACGACAATCGGTAGCTAGGCATAACCACGTAATGTGAGGTGAAATACGTTCTAAGAGAAAATCAAACTCATCTTTAGACATGAGTAGCAAATTTTGAAGATCCTCAGGGACCTCTTGTGATCCCCCGAGTTTACTCCTTGAACCCACCTACTTTCTGACAAAGTAACGCTTATTCTTCCAATTTTTCATCTGTTCACATAACTTTGTTAGCCTTTTTGCTACCATCGCATTTAAAACCGAAATCAAAACCTCACAACTTTCAACCACATGTTCCGCCATAGTCAGCTCCAAGGTTAACTGAAACTGAATTGTGAACCATATGAACAGTCCACGACTGCTGTTGTACACGCTTCATCCCCCACGCTAGCCAATATTCATGACAGCAACATCGCAAGCGTGCCACGATGTCTTCTTGCCCCGTGAGAACCTAGCTTAAAATATTTGCTGTCGCACCACTGCCGGTCACCCGTCCATACCGACAAACCAATAAACTGTTGTACTTGATTACTATTGTTAGGTACTGGGTATTCTCTAATTGCATCAACATTGTCTCCATTAGGCTCAATGCCTTTACCACTGACACCATAATCTAAAAAATCAATGTTTCGTCTTAGGAAAGAGCATTCGTCTAATCGTCATTCTAATAAATTATCTGATAGCAGGGTAAAAACTTCTTGCAATCATAATGTCATAATAATAAATATATATCACTATATTCTCCAATAAAGGCATGGACATTTTTTAAACATGCCTAACAAATGTCGCTGGGCTTGCCTTCATCCCAAAAGGCATTAGGCAATATTTAAATTGTCCTGAGGAGGTCACAAAAGAGGTGTACTTACGTGATTCTTCCTCGATTTCTACATGGTGAAATGCGCTTTTCAAATCTAGCTAAGTACGATTTATCCCTCAGCCGATAGAAATGATCATCGTTTAATAGGATGGAAAATTGATCTGGAATCAGCTAACTATTTAAGTTTTATAGCCAACTCACAGCCTATAGTTGCCACTTTACTTCTTTACTATAGCCTGGTAACAAAATTGAAGGCAGCGGCGAACTTGAAAGAAAGCTGCGTCTACCCTATGTCGGTAGAGTTCGAACGCTCTTAGAATATGACCGCTACGTCATCGTGGGCGGGTCCGCTCATCACGCGGTCGTCGATAGAGCGCAGTGGCGTTCTATTTTATTTGAAGTATAAAATAAAGTGAATAGGTTGTGTAGACATTGATCATTAATTGATTTTTGTATTATTATATTATTTAGTATACGCATTAAGTTGTTCGGAAGCAAATTTGAATTATAAGAGGGAGCAAACTAAAGACGGTTATAATTCAAATTATATATTATCATTAAAAAATCTAATCGCTATCAGATGATAGTGTGTTTAGCTCCAAATCTTCATCTGAGTCGCTTTCGTCACTATCTTCTTATGATGACCCTGTATTCACAGTGAACTGATACTTATCCATTTGATCGTCGAGACGATTTTCTTTTTCCATTTGTGCTTGCTCATATTTTTTCACGTGGTTACAAATTTTCTTCCACTCATCTGCTCCAATTTCTTCAAACCTGCTACGGGTCAGATGCTCCACATCAGGCAACCTAAATGTCACATTTCGTGGAGCAACCCAGTTTTTTACGAGAGCCCAAATCTTCTCGATTGGGTTTAGCTCCGGATGATATGGAGGCAGTCGTAAAACTTTATGCCCGTGCTGTTCCATTAAGGCATCTAGCTTGTATTTGACTGGAAATTTTCCTGTATTTTTTTATATAGTTCAGCCTTAGTCAATGAGTTTTCACTAGGAATTTGATGTTTTTCTAGCCAGTCAATCATCTCTGATTTCAGGCTAGAAGAGGTTACATTTTTTTCTTCCAGGACATTGTGATAAGAAGCGTTGTCAACTACAAGCACAGAATTTTCAGGCAAATTTGGGATCAATTGGCTTTCTACCCATTTCATGAAGTTCAAATGATTCATGTCGTTGTGGTAGTCCCCAGATTTTGAGCCTGAAAATAAAATACATACATATAATCCAGTAAATGTAAAAATATATTGGAAATATTTTACATCATTGTAACACAAATAATACCTGATTTAAATATCAACAAGGCGTTAGGAATAAAGCCGAATTCTCCACCAGCATGCACAATAATCATTCGTTGTCCTTTTGATAAAGGCGTTTTTAGTTCCTTGTCATAATTGTCATCTGACCATCCTTTTTTTGGGGTATGACTAGAATGTATATATGTTACATCCGTATAAATTATGTTCCTGTTCTCAGCTCTATATTTCATAATTTGCTTCAGATATTCGATACGCTTCAAGCGAATTTCATATTTTTCCATGAGAGCTTTTTTATTATCAGTAGTTCTTTTCCATCTGTAGATATAAATTATATTTATAGCGTTGTAAATCAAAAACTTTATAGTGTTTGTTCAAAGTCGTTATTTTACCTCAAAATTGAGTTGTCGATCTTGCATTTTTTGGTAAATACCTAAAAAATCTTAAAATGAAATATGACTAGATGCTACGGTTACAATTTAAAAACTTACATTTCAGCGAAGGTCTTCTTTTCTCCAAAATATAAAAATCGTATATGGTTGCTTTCATTTCTTCAATTTAGCCTGCAGTCACTTTATCCACAACAGGTGATTTTCGTTGCCGCTTTTTAGATGGGGATGAAAATGAAAAGTTGCTTGAATATATTCCATCTCTGCTCTCTTTAGCTATTTTTTGATAAGTACATTTACTTATACCCGTGGCAGCTAACACACGTTTCCTAGATGGGTTTGAAGAATTGGAGCAGATGAGTGGAAGAAAATTTGTAACCACGTGAAAAAATATGAGCAAGCACAAATGGAAAAAGAACATCTTCTCGACGATCAAATGGATAAGTATCAATTCAATGTGAACACAGGGTCATCATCAGAAGATAGTGACGAAAGCGACTCAGATGAAGATTTGAAGCTAAACACACTATCATCTGATAGCGATTAGATTTTTTAATGATAATATATAATTTCAATTATAACCGTCTTTAGTTTGCTCCCTCTTCTAATTCAGATTTGCTTCCGAACAACTTAATGCGCATACTAAATGAATATAGTAATACAAAAATCAATTAATGATCAATGTCTACACAACCTATTCACTTTATTTTATACTTCAATTGAAATAGAACGCCACTGCGCTCTGTCGACGACCGCGTGATGAGCGGACCCGCCCACGATGACGTAGCGGTCATATTCTAAGAGCGTTCGAACCCTACGGACGGAAGACCGGCAGTGGCGCGGCAGTTAAGATTTTAGAAGGGGTTTGACTTCCTACTGAAGGTAGATATGGGCCAAGCAATTTCATGTCTGAAGATTTAGCGTAAACACATTTCTCACATGTTCTGATGTGTCTGAATTCGAATCGGCGGAATGTCATTGTCAAACGTGGTTTTCTCAGTTTAGTCGTTGATTTACTATGCTTTTTGAACATTTTCGAACATTCTCTATGACATGTAATCACACAATTGTACGCCATTGAAGCTAAGGCTAATTAGAGAATAGAAAATTCTTGCTAAACGTTATACAATTTATAGTTGATTAATACAAAGGAAAATGTCATGGAAAGATTACCACAAGAGAGTTGAGAACAAGACCTCAATTCATGCCTAATTGCTTTCACTATTGGGGCTGAAAAAACCTCATAAATATTAACTTCTCATCAATAATATCTAGAAACTCAAAAAAATTAACAAATAAAGTCAGGAAACTGAAAAAATAAACTATGAAAACACGGAAAATCGCTTAATCGAATTCAGAGAATGAATAAATATTTTTAAACAAAAGGAAGTTAATAATCTGATGGGCAGTCAGGAGATGCGGAAGTATTGTCACTACTTGAGCTCGAACATTTTGAATGTCGTATTTTTACTCGCAATGATATGACTAATCGGGGTTTGTGTTCACGCGCGATTTGCAGCAATTGTGCCTTCAGCATCGTATCATTGCACGTTATGTATTTAGACACCAGCCAGTTATAAATGTCAGCTTTTCGCCAATTGGAAGTGGAAAGGTTTTCTATACGTCGACCCGATTCAAATATACTCAACCCTCCATTCACAAACCCAGATGTACTACCTATAAATATTATTAAATGGCGACCTTAGCTTGAGGGACATGTCATACCGGTACTTAACCCATCTATGACTTGTCATATTCAAATCTTGCCAAAACTTGGAAACAGTAATGTTGATTCAGCCACGTTCCATCATAATAGTAGATTTGCTGTCGCCCGATTACGCGAACACAGGAAATGGTCTATATATTCAAACGTTTTGTTACTGAACCTACTTGGTATATATAGTATATTAAATTATTATTGGTTGAATTGAAGCGTTCACATTTAAAATACGTGTTTCTAGCAAGTTAGCTCGCTAAAATTCAGTTCTGCGAATCTATGGATTTGATTTCCAGAATCACAATTTACGAATAGCGATGGAGCTTCAGACATAATCAAAAATATAGTAGCCGCAGCTAATATATTTTCGATCACACAGCGTATTAAACTGTATACAAGAGAATATCTGAATATAATTCGAGTTGGCATCATCACATCATTTAAGAGGAATCCCTCGTAGCGTGGATAAGCATGCTATAAGCCAGAAGACAGACTTGTTGAAAATTGAGGTTTTCCTACAGAGGATGGGCACTATTTGCATCGACTGAGTATTACAAAGCCTTCCTACCTTATCTAATAATACGTATATCGCAAATCCTTATTTCTGGCTTGGTGATTTTTTACCGTATTATTTGATCTAAAATTACTTGAAATTGAAGATTTTGCTTATGTATATCTTATTTTAGATAGGAGATGGGAAGAAAATTCAATATGCAGACTTTTAGTGGATTTCTTCCAATTTGGAACCGAACTTTAATGTTAGCGCACTACAGTAAGGTGAATTACTACCCCAGATTATAACTTGTTTTGGAAAGTCTTTTAAAATTCCATCTAAAGCATTTTGCCTAGTAAAAGACAATCTTCTTGGGTTTGTACTAAACACTGCGAGATTTCAAAGTCATTTTAGTTTCAAAAGGTACCTTTGGGGTATCAAGTTTTGTTGAACTCGAATAATAGTCAAGATAAGTATTTTTGATTTCATTAAGCGTGTATAAAGGTAGAGATTCCTCAATGTCTATCAGTATTAGTATGATTTTGATTGATAACAACTTTAACAATATTTTTGTGATTCAAAAAGTCTCGCCCTAGTAATAAAGGAAAACTAATATTTCCTTCCCTCATCACATGAAACTTCTGGTCGATTTTGATGCTACCAACATGTATTGGCTATATAGCCACCCTATACTGAATAAAGGTTAATTACCGAAATAATTCATGTTACCACAATAGTAATCCATTTTACCTTTTTTCAAAAACAAGCGATATCGGGATACCTGTATCTACAATGAGTTTCAAGGGCGGATCCAGCATTTGTGTCAGGTGCGTTCTTGAAACAACCGCAGGTAGCATTACAATGATGTAGATAAACAGCCAATACTATCGAGGCACGTTGTAATTTCCAAAAATATTATTTTAAGTCATTATTATACAAAGGTGTAAAAAATTAGCAATATACCTATTGCGTTTATGGCTAGTCCGTCTCTGCCGAACTGAATGAATGAACAGTGTAACTGACAAAACTGACAAATTTTTAAAAAAGCAAAAAAAAACGATGTATCTTTGGATTCCCTATCGAATGACACGCATATTTTGATGGCGCTATTTTTTTAGGTGAGCTGTGTTAGAATTTGAACGACAATATGTGAAAATTATTTAAAAAAAACTATTTCCAACGACGTCTCCTTCAGGGGCCAGCTTCTCCAGAGGTGTTTTGGAAATCGAGAGGATCAGATACAATAGATTCAGAATAGTCCCAAGAGTCGTCCATGGAATTCTTGCACCGTATGTGGGAAACACCCTCAACTAAGACAATACCATCATGCACCACCATTTTACAAATAAAAATTAACAAAAACATGAATTAGTATATACACTATGTTTACGAGCTGATAGATGGAGCGAGATTTGAACACTCTTACGGTTAGATACCTCTGATGCTTACTTCTTGTCTTCTCCTTTCAATCAAATGAAACTGCTCTTCTCTGATTTTGTCCGTCAAAATCTATTTTGATCAAATTTGCTCGCTGCGTCAAAGGCTCGCGCGAATAGCTTTTTTTATATAATTGTATCCGAATTTCTGAATTTTCATTAATTACCTTATTCACAAAACACATAAGGTTCAATTTCCAATAACGTACTAATGGACTAACAGTTCTACCAAGCCGAAAAATGCAGAATCACTATTTCATTTATATTGGCGTCAAGTTGAACGTATAGGCCTTCCAGACTCACGCAACCTCTCATTTCCACGCCATCATCGATGTGTTTACTGATTGATCAGGGTGCCAGGTGAGGTGATTTTCCACCCCCTCGATCCGCGCTTGTTGAGTGTTTGCAGGGTATCGAAAAGACCAGCGCAATACAATGTGCTGCACGTGGGATGTAAGGTGTATTGACGCGCAAGATATAGCCTCTCGTACTCAACTGCCAACCTTCTCGGTGGTGCACCTCGTCGTTATTATATTATAACAAGGAAATTGCAAGCGATGACTACCGGTATAAGTAGTTAGGGTCTCTCCGGGATGATTGACTAAAATTGGGTAATCAACCCAAGGTGGACGGCTCTCAAGTGGTAGACCGGGCTCCTTGAGTCGTGGTGAAGACTCTAGGGATGCTGACCCGATCAAGACAGCAGGACCGATGACGACCTGGTTATAGAAAGGACTATGAGGATTGTTTCAGCATGGCGGCCCACTGGAAGTTCTCCTACGGAGCTGCTGTGAGCTTGCTCTGCCGACGTGAGGTTGCGATGTTAAAGCAGAGACCAGCCCCTTCGAACCCCGATCAGGAAGTGTGCCATGGGTGCAAGACTTGGAATCTTGCACTGGTCCGGACGAGTGCCGGTCTGTCCGTGCATCCAGGGACCGGTTAAGCGATGACTGGGCCTCAGGGTATCGACCCGCCCCGTGCCACTAAATTCACCTAACCAAAATAAAATAAAATAGAAAAATCTGAGGTTTTAGGTAGTGAGGTGGACAGGAGCAGCATGATGGCTGCGACCGTACAAACGGTAAAGAAGGAGAAAGGGAAAATTCCGTCCCTCTTTAGAGCACAACGCTCAAGTTCATTTAGCGGGTGAAGAAGAACGTATTTTGGTAGTCCAGAAATTCATGCCACAGAAACCGGAGTTGAAAGAAAAGCTCTAGTGCTGAATGCTGAGAGATTGAGAGAGCTATACTCAGGAAGAAACAAAATTTAGTGGCATATGACCTCGTGGATAATCTGGAAACACTCAGGTACAAGTTGGAATGATTAAATAACATAATCAATACTAGCCATAATACAAGGAAATAAATTAAAAATTTGAACTTGGATCTACAGCGTCTCGCCGCTTCCTGAAATAAGGACTCACTGAACAGCTCGCTAGATACCGTAAAATGGTCAGAGGTAGTGACATGTCAAGATAACGCTTCCTAAAGGATGCCAGTACGCTGATACTGGTAAACGACACAGAGGAGGGACGACGAAGTGCTAGCGCAGTTGCAGCTAGACACATTGAACTAGACCAAGCTCTTAAAAATGAGGAAGAGTAAATCAAATTCGCCGTTAGGACAAACAGCAGCGTTGTTTCAAACGTAGGTTGTAACGACCTCCATGTTCAGAGCAAAAAGACAGCTATAGCTATCAAGGTTGCTGAAGACAACGAGCAGGGGCAACTCTTATAAAATCAGCCCGCTTATATTCAAAATCCCTAAACTATTGTGACGATATGCAGAATACCTCGGAAATGGTAAATACAAGCATATTGAAATTTATATAGGACACCTTTATAATTAAAACAGCTCAGGATGAAAAATCCGACGCTAATACGCTTAGGAGACTGAGGCAAAAAATAAATTTACAAGAAATAGGTGCATCGGTGCTCAATCTGAGACAGGCGAAAAAAGGTGAAATCGAGCTGAATGTGGCAGAAAAAAGGAAGGTGCTGACGCAAGTCGAATGTATTTTAGGCGCCGGAAATGTGCCCAAAGCACCAGAAAGGACTGTTGCAATCTTGAAAAAAAAATCGTAGATAAGGAAAAGATCCATCAAGCAGCCGAACAGGTTCTGCAGCAGCAAAATGTTGCAGGTATACAAGTTTTTAAACCAAGAGCACCCAAAAGTAGGAAGCGGCCTTGCACTGCCCTTATGATACTCCCTGAAGGGCTTGGACATATGCTTCTGGAACAGCTGCGGATTAAAATTTAATGGAGCAGGTGCAAAATAAGTGAAAAAATCTCTCCAGCGAGATGCTACAAGTCCAAGTTGTTTGGCCACGTTGCATACCAGTGTAAGGCAAAGGAGAACCAAAGGCAGAAGTGCCTCAAATGTGGAGACGACAAGTACGTTGCAAAATACTGCACCAATGAGATGAAGTGCTACGTGTGCGACAAGAAGAGACACCGCGCATACAGTATGGCGTGCGCGAAATACAGGGAGGTAGCAAAACAGTATCGTTTCACTGCTAAAGAACAAGCAGCTAACATAGCTGTGACAAAACAGGCGACGCCTGTACCAATTACAAAGAAAACTGATGAGCCTGCTTTATCTCGACCTCAGGTTAATAACACTGATGATGAGGGATTTCAGGTTGTCAGAAACAGACGGCCAGGCGAACGGATAGGAGCAACACTCCCACAATACCAAAATGAAGATAATACAAACTTAAACAGGTGCAGAGAGCGACACACGAGTGAGAAGATTCAATTTACGTTGCTCTGGTATGGGAGCCGAATAAAAAGATAATAAAAACAGGCTCGTGGAGATCAAATGCAGACGGAGACGCAGCTATTAGGATGAATGGATAGAGATGGAAAAATAGACCTGCTCTGTATATATTTTCTCCAACCATAACAACTGACGCTTACTCAGAAAGACTAAATGAATTGGAAACTCGTATGGACTACAGTATAAGAGCCGTTTTACACACAAGAGAATTACTCCGAAAATTATGGTCATAATTATGCCGAAAATTTTTGCTGTCGTATTACACGTAAAAGAATTCTTGTGAAAATTTTCATGGTAAAAATATAAAACCCGTTCTATATTATATGCGCGAGAATCGGCGCAGAGGGTTATTTCCGTGCATGTCAATATCAAATGTCAACGACAACAACAACAACATAACCTCACTTAACATTTGTGGGAGTGGTCCTGTTCGAGTCGTACGAAGGAGCGTTTATTGTTATTGTTTATTCATAATGTCGTGGAATCGGGAAGAATTTACAATGTTGTTGGAGGAGTACCAAAAATGGCCAAACCTGTACAAGGTGAAGTCACCCAATTACAAAAACAGAAATTTGCGGCGTCAGGCGCTGGATACGATAGTCCAAGCATTGAGAAGTTTTATAATATTAACCAAGATCTCGATTTCAAAAATAAATTTAAATTATCGACGTCTGTTGTCTTTCCGATTATATTGGACGTCATACCCGTTAAGGTTATGTCCATTTGAAAATATAAATCTAATGCGCAGGCGTATCATATGAATTACTCCGAAATTTTGTTTGCTTGTGTCATACAGGTTGTAGAGAAAATCTTCAATATTTTTTCCATGCAAATTTTCAGCATAATTATGACCATAATTTTCGGAGTAATTCTCTTGTGTGTAAAACGGCTCTAAGACAGTAATTGATTGGCGGAGATTTCAGTTCGAAGTCGACAACTTGGGGATCCCGGATTACTGACAAAAAAAGGACAGCTCCATGAAGAAATTCTCGCGGCAAGAAGCCTTATCATAGCAAACAATGCTGGCGAGCCAATCTTTGAAAGAGGAAGCGAAACATCCTATATCCACATTACTTTCCATACGAGAGTGAGAACCTGACTGGTAGAATTGAAAACTGGAAAATACTCGATGATGAAAACCTGAGCGACCATTAACAGATTATGTATGAAATAACAACTATTAAACATGAAAGACCACATAAGATCCGAAGGTGAAAGATAAATGGAGCTAAAACAGGGCATTTTCACACCCACCCTACTTATGTAAGGCTGGGTGTTAACGGTCATTTGATCGAGGATTTGTCCTTTTTGCCAAAAATATTGTGTGTATTTTCTGTAATACAGTAAATATAATGTTTTTTTTTGTTTTTGTTTTTTGGCAAATAAATGTAATTTGAATTTGAATTTAAATAAAAAGCATTCCCCAGAAATCTGCAGGAAGCCCTATGGAACACAAAAGCAAAGTTCAACTGCCAGAGGATGTAGTCCGAACAGCACGAGAGAACACCTTCGGCGTGGTCTATAAAAATGGTAAAGTCATGGAAGCAAATTTTGGTGGAATAATGAAATAACAAAAAAGATAAGTTTGCCTATCAGATTTACAATAACAAGAGAAAATAGTACCATAGAGCACATGGGACAAGGAATAACCTTTTGATACTCGAGTACAAAAAACATCAATATGCTAAAAAATAAGTAGAAAAGCTTATAGTGAACTCTAAACAGAGGATGTGAAAAGACTTACTAAATGACTTAGAAAACCACGTTTGGGTTAAAACTCACAGACAAACAGTACATAGATACTGAACAGCAAATAAAAATTGCGGATCTACCAGTTTACAAAGAGTGTGCTGGAAAAAGCTGCAACGCACTTGAAAACAAGTAAGGTACGAGTACTAAATAAAATACCAAATGAGACCGTGAAAGCGCCGGTTAAAGAGATACCCGAAATCGTGCTGTCTGTGATGAATGAACGCTCCAGAACGGGAGTCTTTCCGAGGAGGTGGAAGGAGCTGGTTTGATACTCATCCCTAAAACTCCGAAACCCGCCGATAGAGAAGTCAAATGTAGACCTCTGTGTATGATGAGTTCACTTGGAAATCTACTATACTGTAAGTATCTAAAACTGTAATGACTCATACGCGTGATCAGAGCCTGACCGCCGCCGGGCGACGGAACGGCTGTCGAGAGGCGTCAGGCTATAACAGGGTGGTATTCTAAACTCTGAGTGTTCCATATACACATTCTAAATAATGCACATTTTATTCGGGTAACAATGTCCCACAATCATCTTGACAAACTTTGAGATATTAGAATACAAGTATGTTTAATACACAAAAATTGGGAAAATATGGCCCTACCGTTTTGATTCAAGATCTCATTCATTTGTTATAATAATCTTGAGTAAAACGGTTTATGAATTTTTGGACTTATTTTAAGGAGAAAGCTTCCATATAGCGATCTTCTCGAATAAATAAAATATTTAAAAATCACGATCGTGCTACTTTAACTGCGTTCGCTGCCTAAATGGTGGATCATATACAGGGTCCGCCAAAGGAACCTGACGTTTTCAGAATGGATAGTACGGAGCTGTTTTTTGACGTAGAACATCGGTTACAGTGGGCAAGACATCGGTAGTAGATGCCATTTCAGTAGTCATGGAGCTGTGGACAAGTGAACATCGCGCATTTGTTGTCGAGACGTATTTTAAAAATCACAACTCGGTGATCATTACACAGCGTCTATTTCATACACATTTCAATGTCGGACGTCATGGTTCTGTTCCATGCCGTAACACAATTAAGTTGTGGGTCAAAAATTTTCGTCGATCTGCATCAGCAATGAAAGCTAAGCTACCAGGAATGCGTCGAACAGTTCGGACTCCAGCCAATATTGAGAGGGTGCGAACAGCGGTGCAGCAAAGTCCACGTCGTTCAGCTAGGCTACAAGCAATTAGTCTAAGGCTTTCAGAAACAACAGTGCGGCGTATTTTGCATAAGGATTTACATATCACCCTTACAAATTAGCGATGGTTCAAGAACTGACAGCTGAAGACTTTGTGAACCGTTTGACTACAAGCAACCAGCTTCTGGAACTTTCAGTCGTCCTCTGGTTTCCTTATTAGGTCCTTGCCTGTTTCAGAATGGATGTCAAATGGCTTGGTTTGCTCAAGCGGTTGAGGGGTTTCATCCTCCACCGCTCGGGTGTGTTTCAATTTGTTTCCCTTCAAGTAAGTTTGTCCGGTCGCAATGAGACACGAAATCCCCTGAAAATTGTACTTATTATCCCGAGCAAATTATAGTCGGCTTTATTTGCTAACTCAGTGTGGAAATTGCACTACGGTTCAGCTGTTGAACAATGAACAAATCCTGTATGCCTGTAACACTATTGACTATCATCCGGGCGAAGCCGTGTGGGCTCATTCTAGTAAGTAAGAAGTTTGCATTTTTGGGAAATATCTCATTTGCGTTAATATTTTATATTTTACAACTTTTTGCAATTCAAGATGATTTTGTCGCCTCAATCATCATAACGTATTGTTTTTCCACTGATTGTAATAAAACATTGAAACCAGTAAAAATCAACGTGAGATAAGATGACGCCTGAACGCTTCCACGCTACAAGGCCCGATACATTGGCATAGACTAGTAGTACTTGAATCTTGTTTCGTTGCGAGTCTAGTTACCGCGTGATATTGTTTGTTGATAGATGAATTGTTATTTGGTTATTTCTTTTGTTATTGTTCGGGTTATACTTATATTCCCTTAATCATGGAGGCTGAGACTGGGAGTGGAAGCACTGGAAGCCAGGGAACAAGAATAAAGCTTCGTAAGGCAATTATTTGAACAAGACTATGTCGCAGGGAGATGCACTTACGCGTTGCGAAAGCATGACAGGCGTCCCAGACTGGACTGTTCGCAGGGTGGTGCATGAACAGAAGAAAACTGGAACTTCTGCTGATACAAAGTTCCATTTAAAGCGACGAAAGGCCATTAAACTAAATGGCGACAGCATAGTAGCGTTAAGATGAACCGTATATTCATTCTTTATTAGGAGGAGATACCAACCCTTAAGGCTATACATGCAAACATCAAGAGTAATGACACTAAACCCCCAGTGAGCGTCGAAGTATTAAGGAAAACCCTACAGGAACTTAATGTTCGTTACGAAACGCGTAATCGGAATTCGGGATTGATAAAGAAACCTGAAGTTGTCGCGTGGCGTCCAAAATACCTACGCGCAATAACTGAATATAGACGACAGAACAGAAAAATTATTATTTGAACGAGACGTGGCTAAATGCAGATCACACAGTTAAAAAAACCGGCTAGGTAAAAATGTACTGAGTAACCGACAAGCAAGCATTGCAGATTTGCCAACAGGTCTTCGTGCACCGTCAGGGACAGGTCAAAGATTGATCGTTACATTATATTGGCAGCGATAATGGCTTTTTAGAAGGATGCAACTTTACTTTCGCCTGTAAGAAAGGAGGTGATTACCTTGAGGAAATGAATACCAGCTGCTCGTTCTCGCTAGAGGGCGTTAGTGTCACTATGAACCTATTCCAATTCCCTCCTACTAGTCATTTTTCCTTTTGTGACATCCTTTTTTTTAGCAAGTTGCCGCTTAATGGTCACTGTTTGTATAATGTCATTTTTGGAGTAAATATTTTGAAAATCCAGACAACAAATAGATTCCTTAATAGTCATTTTTTATATAACGTCATTGTTACAGTATATTATGTTGCAAATTTGTGCACATAAACTTTGGAAAATAAAATAATGATTGTGTTGATTTTGGTATAGTTTTATTTTTAAGCAAGTAGATTTAAGTGATAATGTGTAAGTTTAAGAAAAATGTTGTAAGGAGCCTATTTAAGACAAAACAGGTGCTATTATGAAAATGTACTCACGAAATAAAACAGTGATTTATTTTTAAAGTTTTCTTTGTTTTGTATAACATGAAGCTTTGTTGTGCTGCAAAAAACATTTTAAATATTTGAATTTGTTTAAGGCTAATGTTCGTAGCTCAGCTTCCTTTAAGAATGTATGTTTTTTTTCATGTTAATAAATAAGTAATAAAGGTCCAAGTGGTTTTATTTGAATTCATCGTAGTACATTGAAGACTACCTCATTTAATTGGCCTAATATATATCCAAGAAATCTATTATAGCATTAGGTTTATTTGCAATCCAAAGCGACATTACACATTTTTTGTTTAAAAAATAAGCAACAACAGCGGCACTAAACGGATTTTGTTGACAAAAATATGTTTTTATGTAAGAAATATTGTTAAATATTGTTTGAAATAATTGCTAACCAAAAATTATACCTTTTCACGTTGATAGATTTAAAAAAAACATTCATTCAACTTCACCAACAAGTAATAATTAACATATCAGAATCTCAATCATCTTTAAATTGTTTTACTGTAAAATTTGGCTTTTCCCATATTGTCAGTAGTTTATTAAAGATTTGATATAGACTGCTCAATACATACATTCATGCAAAGCTGTGATTGATTGTTACAACACATGATAACAGGTAACCATTTCTATACAATTTCCTCAAACTAATGAAGGCATCAAAATCAAGAATAATTATCTCTCAAGATACATGTAAATGAACAAAAAATGTCGAACTACCACGAAGGCCTAAGACCTAAACACCCATTGGGTAACGTGGGACTATCAGACTAATGAATGGACTAATGCAAATCACTCAGTTATGGCCATTGAATTCTACGAACCAGTGGTTAGCCTCTAGGGCCATAGACGCGGCGGAAAGGGACGCTTGCACTCTAGTCAAATAAAAAAAAGTGCTAATTACAATATAAATAATTGAAATTATATACATAACACGTATTTATTTTATGTTCATATACATTTTTGGTGAAATTGTGGATGGATTTTTGAGTTTGAGGTGTTTGCGATTTTTTGAGGATCGGCTGCACTGTAAATCGATAGATTTATAGATACCGAAATAATAATTCTTTTAATGTCCATTATCATAAAGAGTGTACAAAATCAGTTATATTGCGTTATGGGTACTCCCTGGCGATTTGAATTAAAAATTGTCTGAACACCAGCATGTGAGGCCAGGGCTGTCCGAATGAACTCAAATTATACAATGCGGTTTATTTGAGTTATTAAGTTATTTGAGAAAACCCGATTTCCAGTGGCGTCCTGGGCATGGGGCCCATTTTGTGCTGCGCGTAGCCGACATTTCTGATATAACCTTGTGGCATGATTTTGTTGTGTTCTTTATGTATTCAAGACATTGCCATCTAATATTTGATAAAGCTATATTGTATCAAACTAATAACGTTGAATAAATTATTAATATAAGTATTATAGTAGTATTCAGCGTTTTTGGCGGTTACATCATCAACGTCATATGAAATATGTAGACAGATCGAGTTCTCCGTACCATGGGCGGAACACCGCGCAGACTGATCTTCAGCGCATCTGCTACTCTCTCCAGCACGCATAAAGTGGGTATCAGGGTCGCTGCTGTTTTAATTCTCTTTTTGGGAATGCTCTAATAAATTTAGCACTAGCTGTCGGCCTTCTCCATTGATCGTATTTCCGGGCATTGTACAGTTTTATATTGAAGATTGATAACAGGACAACTCGAATTGCACGCCGATGTCAAGTAAGTTTTTACTCTGACAACTATGATTGAAGGGCACTCATACGTAATGACAAAGTTCTCGAGACGGAAACACAACTGAAAAACGTGTTTTATTACCGAACAAACGTTCACACACAGGGGTAGGATGCATGTTTGTGTATGCATGAAGGAGATGGATATATATAAAGGGATACTGGATACTTTGACCCGCCAAGAATGGTTACGACAACTTTGTTTAGTAGTTCTTTCCCCACTTTTAGTATAGGTGTGATGATGGAATTTTGCCATTCTGTGGGATATTCTACTTCTCGCCATATTTGGTTGTCATTGCATATTATTGTATTATCAGTATGATTATTAATATTATTATTAACTATTATTATTATTATTCGGAACTTCATAACTTTCTTACTTTTAAGTCGATTTTATTTACTTCTCCGGTAGACTCTAGGTACAATTGGCATTATTGTGTAGATATGAGTTCTTGATTGTAGCCACGGTTTAACTTGTACATGGTAAATGAAAATGATGTTTCAGTACTCCTGTGGTTATCAATCAGACCGCAATGCTTTCCATTATAATTAACCACATTTTCTCTATAAACTGGTTTTTCATTCACGTCAATATATACAGTGGATGAAGTTTTAGAGGCAAATGGATATTAAACTACCAATTTTCCTCTCTAGTTTCATAACTTCTGCAATTCCCGTACGAATTCAAAATGTTTTTAACCAATTGTGCAGAAATCTATTGACTTTCTCAGTTAGGTTCACATTTTTTCAAATTGCCATTGATACCGTTTATCTACAGTGACGAAGAAAATAAAAACTTTTGACATAATTTAAAAACACGCTGTATAATAAGTTGACGCTCTACCCTTTTGAAATACAGTGTCAGGGCAATAACATACCTCTCTTATTCTCCAATTTTGTGTTCCTGAAAATTCTATCGAGGATTGTTCTTTTGGAACAAAATGAACACAAACATTTACAAATTTTAACAGTATTATACTCTTCAGATAGACGCCTTCTAGTCGTTCGCGGGTCGACCATTATTCCCAGATAATGTTTTCTTCATTCCATGTGTGGGAACATGATTTTGGCATATTTTGCGTTACACAGAGCGACTGATTTTGAAATTGCATAAAGTCATGGATACCCCCCAACTTGTAACATATTTAACCACAACCAGAAGAACCGGTGTGAAGTTAGGCGCCAGATTCTAGCAACCAATTCTTCCGGGCTTTCACCTGAAGTTAGCAGCCAATTTTCAGCAGCCATTTTTTTGTACCAACTACTGACTTCTTAATGATTCCATCGTATTTCTAGCTATGAAACGGTGGTGTTTTCTCCTTTTTAATAGTAATAATAAAACACGATAAATATAATAAAGTGGTCGGTCACTGCAAAACAGCTATCTAGTGGCGTGCAAATTTAGCCACTAGCTTAAAAAAAAGATAGTAGGGGGTTAAGAGCGCTAGTGACTCTCAAGATGAATTAAGCCACACGTAACGACAAAGTTTTCGAGACGGACACACACAACTAAAAAACGTATGTCCTTGAGATTACCGAACAAACGTTCCCACACAAGAGTAGGTTGCATGTGTAATTGTTTGTCTGAGGGAGATGCAGATATATAAAGGGATAACGGTGACTGGTGACTACAATTATAGTAGTTTACATAGTCCTTTTCTCGGCCTTTGGCGGTTACGTCATCAATGACAAATAAGTAAGCAAACCAAGTGCGGAGCTGAAGCTCGATCTTAAAGAACGTATATTCAAAATCACGAAAGATGACGATTACGTCATCATTTTAGTCTGTAGTAAAGACAAACGACAGCGATTTGTAAATATTCTTAATGAAGTTTCAGATATGTTAGACAGAGGCAAACAGAATTTTATTGTCTAAATAAACTGTATTGCTAATTTGCATGTATCCGACAAAGATAGACGATATTTTCATGTTGCATGATGAATAGTTAGGTTATGTTAAAGCAGGTTAGGTTGTTTTCGAATAATACTTTGGTCTTTGGTGTTCCTGTATTCTACTCATAACTGTTTTTTTTTTCAAAACAAAAACTCCCCACTGTAATTATTATTAAGGTATCACTCAAAACCATGAAATAAAATGAAAATAAAAATAACCAGTGAAATAATCTAACTTCGCAAAATCATAATAAGTATAAATTTGTTGTCATTATGTTCCTGACATCGTCATTATATCATCGACGTACGTCCATTGATTACTTCAGTACAATAAATGGTATGACGTAATAGTATTATTTCCTGATTTTGATTATATGTTTGAGCTTACACAAAAAAAGTATTTACAAAATGCTGCCGCGGCATCACGAATCTATGCGGATCGGTTTCCCAATCGAGTGCAACCAACCCCTCGTGCCTTTGTTAATGTAGTACAAAGGGCTCGTGAATCAGGTGACTTAAGACCTCACAGGGGAGGGCATGCCGGTGCTCCAAGACCGCACGATCAAATACAGGTCCGCACTGAAATACTTGTCGGGTGGATACTTTATAAAACAAGGTAACATTTTTTTTTATTTTTTTTTTATTTTTACACACATATTTTGGTTATCTTCCTTCTACAATCATTATCTGAAAATTAATGACTCAACTTCAAAGTATATGCGTGAGGGAGAAGGATGTATAAAAGTGATTCCGGTAGTTTGCCTACATTTCAGAAATTTGGAGTAAAGGCTAAATTTAGTACCCTACACTTCGTACAAAATTAAGGATAGTGTCAGTCAGCATTTAGTACATAATTTTGTATGAACAAATTGATTGCTAAATTTTTTAGGACATGGGGTCTGATTTTAAATGAGTTTCGACCGTTGACATTAATTTCGATGGCGCCTTGTGACGATACACTTGATTAGCTATATTTATCATTTTCATTTGCCAAGGGACAGCCCCATCACCTATAAACCAATCAGCTATTATTTCTGAGCTGTGCAGCATTTCTAGAATAATTACGGCTATCTGCAGTTGATCGTAAATCTCTGAGTGAGCCACTTTGAACTTCTTGTCTCCACGAACCTTCTACTATTACACCATTTTCAAAGTCTTCATAGTCTACACAGTTTCGGGTTATATATCCATCAGATGTTGTTTTCAACCAGTTGTGTAACGCGCAAGTGGTTTTTACAAGAATGTCAGCTTTTTCAGGACATAACGCAGTGGGTTTCTCAAATATACGAAACTTGGAAACAAGTAATCCAAATGCATTTTCTACAATACGTCTAGCACGAGAAAGCCGATAATTAAAAATATTTTCTTTTTGTGTTAAGGGAGCATGGTGAGAGTAAGGTTTCAGTAAATATTCTTTAAGGGGAAAGCGTCATCGGCTACAGACACTGCATTTGGAGGAAGTTTCAATAAATTATTCTTTATTGCACTCTTCAAACTGCTTTTTGAAAATACGTCTCCATCAGATGCTCTTCCGTTTGCACCCGCATCTATATATTGAAAACAGTATTGGTCATCAACTAAAGCAAGTAGTATAATACTGAATGTCTCCTTCTAGTTGTAAAATTCTGAACCTAAATGGAAAGAACTTCTCAATATAATATGCTTTCCGTCCAAAGCGCCAGCACAATGTGAAAAATTCTACCGTGCTGAAAATCCTTGAACAACTTTTTTCCATTCTTTTTCAGAGGTTGGCACCTGAAAATAATAAATTAAATTACTAATTAGGCACTGGTTTTTTTTTTTTTTTTCTAGGTGATTGAATCACAATTGAAATTTGATGATAGTATAGAAAGTATGCATTCTGCAACTATTGAAGAGGTATTGTCGCCTCCTTCGAATGACTCATTTGTGGCCAGAAAATCAGTCCCTCAAAAATTAACATCGACACAGCTCCAAAGAGGATTGCAAAAAGGGCAAGTAGCACCGAGAGGGCTTTACAAGGGCTACAAGAAATTGCACAACAATTAGATGAAAAACCTAGTAGAGCAGAGGAAAATGAGTTTGATTGTTTTGGCAGGTCGGTGGCTTGTTCGTTGAAGAAGATGCCAGAAACAGTTGCTTTGGAATCAATGGCGTATATACATTCGTATCTTATACGTCAACGGTTAACATCGAATGCCCAACAAATTCAACGACCTTTCTCCTCTGCCTCATCAACCAATTATGAATATGCTGCAACCCCAAGCTCAAACCGTTCATACTACGATGATAATTCTCACGATACAAATTTACATTCAAATCCTGAGCAAGAACACTCTGATATACTTTCACAGGCAATTAATACTTCTCTTTATGACGATGTTTAAAGAATGTCTTTCATGCCAAATTTATCCTATTAAAATGTTTAAACTGTTGCCTATGTTCTACTGTATAATAAATATTATGTATTTGCTTACCTACCTTAATAAATTTTTTTAACAAATCATAAATGGCTTGCAATGAAGTGAAAGAATCTCCTGTTGCAAGATATCTCAATGTTACTTCCATTTTTAATTTTGGTGTTAATGCATCTCTCATGTGGGTATCCATTTTTAAAATACGTCACACAATCAAGGAGAGTATCAAAATTTTGTTTTGTCATTCGAAGATGATTTTTATAGCTCGTTGGATCTTCTACTAACAGTTCTCCTAGAAGTTTTGCAGACGCACCCAAAGTATCTCGACGACTGATCCATGGTTTAACCCGCATACGACCTTTTCGTTTGGTAGCGTTTTTTTTTTTGGTATTTCTTTTACTTTCTTTTTCACTAAAAGCTTAGCGACTATTTTGCAGGCTTCGCGAAGTTCAGCCGACATATTGCGCACTATATTATGAAAATGAAACTGGCTTGCCAAATATTTCTATTTTTGTACTACAATGTAAACCTTTACTGGCATGCAAATAAACTGGCACGACGACTGGCGCCACTAAAACCATACATGTGTAAACTCACCTTAACCTCAAACAGTGATTATTTTCGATACCAAATTCTTTTACGGTTTCATGTACTTGTTTTTTCATGAGGTGGGTAGCTAAGACAAAGATCGCTGGTCCCGCAATCGCATATAATATTTGCGAATTACAGGATCGCTCCATTTTGTACAATTTTCTATACGTTTAAAGTAATAAAGTAGCAAGCCGCAACGAAAAATGTGGTTGACAGTTATAGTTTTTTTCTGCGCATGATTTTGTACGAAATTTATTACAAAAATTTCTGTAACTGCCAAACAGGATTGTAATTTGTAAATAAATTGGGAACTAAATTCAGTAACGAATTTTCTCAAAAAATGTGTAACCAAATTATGAACAAAATTGTGTAGACGGCTTTTATCCACAAATAATGATCATTACAGAGCCGTGAGGCTCCCCTGAAGGAATGGCTGGCACTGGAGGCACTTCTTGGTTGACAAAAACACTCTGACTTCTTTAATGAAGATAACTGTCTAAAAATGAAATTTAGCAAGTAATAATTAATGTCATTTTGGTTTTTCGGACTGTTGAGCCGTGGTCGGGTTGGATTTGATCCAGAACTTTCGGCTACATCTGCGGTAGCCATCTTCAGTGGCGCTGTCGGCGAGAGCGAAGTGCTCTACCGCAGATGTAACCGAAAGCTCTGAATCAAATCCAACCCAACCACGGCTCAACAGCTCGAAAAACATAAATGACATTAGAATTAGTCGTGAAAGCCTTCATTCTTCAATAATTGATTGATGCTGCCAAATGCTTTCGAATAGTCTATTATTATTATTATTATTTCCAAGGCATTTAAAACATTGTCTTGCAAATTGAGTAGGTAGGGCCGATGTTGTTGTATATTTTTTTCTAACGGATTGCGCATTGGGTAGTATAAGGTACTTGCTTTTAGCCACGTGCGCTTAAAATTATTAAAATAACTAATATTTTTGAAATAATTCAGTAATTAGGCAGCAGCGGTGGCGTAGTCCTAGACGTTATACCGAAAAGGCTTTTCTTCAGTTCAGATTACCATAGGCAGGTCAAAAATCGGATTAACAAGGTGCCATTGAGCTTCTTATAAGTAGTCGCGGTGCTCCGGTATTTAGGTTTCTGCCTACGCGGCTGCTTCAATGAAAAAAAATATGGATGTATGTTTACATAGCAATAGATAGGTAGTAAGTACCGTAGAGTTTTACTGCAATTATTAGTTCGTCGTAACGTCTACGTCTATTACCGTTACAAACTTGGCAACACGGGGTGGTAATAAGGGCCCATCGAATTGTAGGAAGCTCCCTCGAGGCGCAAAGTTTTTAACCACTGAAGGCGGTCGGTTACCGTCAGCGCTGACAGGCGGCAGTACTCCGTTGCACTTCCACCGTCTATGATGATGAAACTGCTGCAATAGCGGCCGCGCCATTATGCAACCGGTCTCGGTCTTCTTTCCCGCGCTGTTCCTCGTTTGTTCATGCCGATAATGAGTTTCCCGCGATTATTTGTGACGTCCATGGAGATTATGACATTGGTGGCGTCGCGCGACAGAAAGACGCCAGAAACCCAATAGGGCATCTACCGGTGAAAAACAGTGTTCCGTCTTTATTGTTTGCCTTGGGTGCACGCTGCACGTGCAGACTCGGATTACCATTATTACGGGATGGCGCAGCGTTGCCGTTGCGAATGGATGGGAGCGTGAGAAGGTTCATTAAATAGGTAGGTAGTTTCGGAGGTAGCGCGGTATTTGGATTTAAGATGTTCGTCTAAGTCTACAGTGTAACCGACAGTTGAAAATTGAAGAGCGGGGAGCGTGGTGGCTGCATGCTTAAGGCAACGCAGATGCCCTTATAAAATATTTTCCTGAAAACATTGGCAGGCTACGGGTGCGCGCACTGTAAATCCGCCACTGCATATCCCAGATAGGGAGCTCAATATTTTTTCTGGGGACATGATCTCGCTACTCCTGCGCTTGTTAAGCATTATTCCCCATAATATATGAATGACTATTCCGGAGTAATATTGTCCAACAATTCAAAACTGATCTCCAAATTGCGATCTAGTTATTCGTTCGGAAGATATTGAATAGTAACTTTGTCGAAACAGGGGGCTCAAGTTTTTTTCTGGGGGCATGAAACATTCCTCGCTACTCCTGCCCTTGGTAAGCATTATTCCCCGTAATATATGATAACATGGTCATGCAAGACAACTGTTGAAATATACTCTAAAGGCTCTACAAGACTATCCGAAGTGAAGTTTTTCCCGAAAATGCACATGAAAATTGACGCTTTGATGTTCGAAATAGCTCCATCGGTACCCCATGCTAGACATAAGTTTTGGCAGCTGACCTTGTTATTCTTGTCACCTGGATTGCGGTGTTGCCAGCTTGTGACAGGTTTTTGCTACCTTTGCTACTTTGTTAGAATGTTATAAAAAAGAAGCTTTAAATAAAATATTGAGGAATACCAACGGAGAAACATAACACAGCATAATAATGTTTGGCAAATAGCTAAAGTGATTCCGATAATTATTCCCGTTGTACGTGGAAGTACAAACGAAACAAGACTGATGGTGTTTATGTTTTATGAAAATTTGTATTTGTACGAAGTGTTATCAAATTTTTGAATCATTCATATCTCGTGTCCACAATTTGCACTTAAACATAAAACAATTATTTATATTGTAGATTTCTATGTGTATTCATAAATGGTGTGTGTAGGTATTTTGGGCTAAAATCAATACCAGCATGATATTTTGATATTTAAATTGCAGTAAAATACTGGGCATAATAAAAATATATAACCTATAATAAATTTGTACAAAAATATATTTTATTAGTTGTTTTACCATATTCATCCTAAAATTCTTTGTTAAATGCATTGTTTTTATTATTTTGCATAGTATTTTACTATAATTTAAATATAAAAATATCATGCTACTGCTGATGTTATCCCAAAAAGCTAGACACACACTATTTATACACATGAAAATCTACTATATAAATAATTGTTTTATGTTTATGTGCAAATTGCGAACACGATATGCAAATGATTAGAAATTCGTAAAAATAGAAATTTTTATAAAACATGAACACCACCAGTCTTGTTTTGATTATTCTTGCACGTACAATGGGAATATTCATCGGAATCACCTTTATCTATTAGGAAACCATTATTTTACGGCTTAATTTATATGTTTCTCCATTGTTATTCCTCAATACTTTATTCGAAGCTTCTTTTTTTATAACATTCTAACAAAATAGCAAAGGTAGCAAAAACGTCCGATGAGCCGGCAACACCATAATCCAGGTGACAAGAATAACAAGGTCCGCTAAAACTTATGTCTAGCCTGGGTCACCGACGAGCCATTTCGAACGTCAATTTTTCAATTTTTATTTGCATTTTTGAAGTGTTGTGTAATGATTTTAGGACAAATTTCGCTACAGATACTCTTGTAGAGCCTGCAGAGTATATACAGTTGTCTTGCGTGGCCATGTTATCTTTGTTCGTGCCGAATGGCCAACTTATTTCACTTGTGTAAGTTGAGTTTTGTACTCGGGCGTTTAAATTGGTCAAATAGGCCTTTAGAGCCTTATTTTCTGTATTTTAGCTCAGCAATTTTCTGCTTAGTAGAGGAGATATACAAGGTGGCCAACAACTCGATTCGGTTGGTAGTGCCGTGCAGAGAAATGTGAGGTTGCCACTTCTCATTTGTTGACATCAGTTGCCATTGTCCTTTTGTCGTACTATTAGTTCTTTATTGTTTAGTTTGTGAGTTTTGCGCTATTTGAGCTTTGAATCGTTGCCTTGCCAATTAAAAATTGTTCTTTTCAGAACAACAGTTACTGTGAAGTGGTGTAAAGTATCCAAAATGCCAAAACAACTTAACAGTCGGTGTAAAGAGCTCATATCATTGAATATCTACCAAAATCAGGTGTTTTTATTCAGAAAGGAATTTAATTTTACAAGTTTATTTATTTTTAATATAACGGTATTATAGTAAATGGTAGGTATATATAAACAATTTATTTTATTAAATTTATTTGCTTAAAAGAAAATGTGCAAATTCTGGCAACAGCGCACAGCTCCAGATCGATGACGTGCATCGGGTTTTATTTGGTATCCACTATAAAAGGTCGCATCCCCATTTGTGACTCTTCTGGTGTATTTTGGGTAAAACTCTCGGACACGTATTATTATTATATATTTATGTTTTTTACTTCCCTTTTAAAAAACTCCCCTCTTATCTATTCTTTGAAGGGCTTAAGTTAGCAAGCTGGATATTGGGGTGGTGAAAGTGAAACATAAATACTATATTTCATCGAAAAAATAACTGTTGGTGTAATAGTAATAAAAAATCTATAGGCGCGCAGCGCTTTAATTGGAACAAGTGTGTCTTGAGGTTTGCAAAAACTTTGAAATTCATAATCGAATTGTAGGGTATAAATGAATATTATTGTCATTAGTGTTTTGGGAGTCTACAAACATTTTTGAGCTAATGTCCATAGATGAAAGATACTTTCTGCGTTTAGTCACTTTCCATGATTCGAAATAACTTAACTGGCCTTTTTAGTACTGTTTTGAGTAAGCATTCGTGTCTAAGGTTTGGGTTGTATTTATATATTCATAAGATAGATAGATAGATTTTTTTTATTTATTCATGCGCCTTCACGATCATAAACGAGAACAATATATTCAATTACCGTATAATTAACTCTAGAGTAAGTCTATCTTTATCCTCAAAAAATCCATTAGAGATTAAATAATTAACGATAATATTTTTAACTTTGATTTCCAGAAAATTACTTTCATCTAAATGAAAACTATTAAAAGTCTAACCGTATATGGAGCATTCTTCTGTATAAAACTAACTCAAACAGATCTCTGTTTTTAAAAACAAACATAAAAGCGTCCAATATACAGGGTCCGTCAGAAAGAACCCATGTTTTTCGAATGGGTACTACATTGAGTGGGCTGGTTCCGTGTCGATGGGGAAGGACGTGTTGGATAGTGGAAGAAGTGCCGTTTCAGTTGGCAAGTTGGTTTGGAACGTAGAGCATCGTGTGTTCACTGTACGTCGGTACTTTCAAAATGGCGAGTCTGTCGTTCGAACGCAACGTGAGTTTTGCGTTCACTTTCGTGTTCCACGTCGTGGAACAGTACCAGATCGTAACACTATTTTGAGATGGGTGGAATGCAACACAACAGGTAATGTGATGAAGAAAAAACCGCCAGGGCGAAACCGTACTGTTAGAACCCCCGAAAACGTAGACAGAGTGAGAGTTGACACGCTGCAAAGCCCGAATCGTTCCGTCCGTTTGAGTGCCAGTTCCCTAGGGATCCTCGCGTCCTCTGTACTTCGCGTCTTGAAGAAGGATTTAGTGTTCCATCCTTACAAAATCCAATTTTGTCAAACAACTGTTGCCAGGGCATTACGCACGTGTTAATTTTGCACAGGTCATGATTGAACAGTTTGGAGAACAATGACATGACGTTGTTTATGAGTGATGAAGCACATTTTCAATCACATGGATACGTCAATAAACAAAATTGTCGATAGTGGTCTCCAGTGAACCCCCAATAGTTGCATGAGCACTCCCTGCATACCCCGAAAGTTACAGTTTGGTGTGCAGTGGGCCCAACGATGATTATTGGCCCTTATTTTTTTAAGGATGGTGGAGAAACAACTACTGTGAATTCAGAGCGTTCCATCCACATGCTGAACAACTTTTTTTCCGGAACTTTGACGTCGACGTGTCCGTCTCAGAACAGTGTGGTTCCAACAAGACAGGGCAGCATCTCCGACAGCTAGCACTTCGATGGAACTTCTTCGGTAAAAATTCCCAGGACGTCTCATATCACGTCATGGCGATATTACATGGCCCCCTCGCTCCCCGGATCTGTCAACGTGTGATTTTTTTATGGGGCTACCTGAAATCAAAAGTTTTCCAAAGCAAGCCTCGGACCCTCGTCGATTTGAAGGAGGAAATAAGAAGAGTAGTAACCCAAATTCCTGCATGGATGCTGGCCGGCGCAATGGGCTCATTGCGGGAGAGGCTTAGTTCCTGCATTTCGCCTCAACGGCACCATATGGCCGACATAGTTTTTAGTACGTAAATTTTTTTTTACTCAAAAAAATGGCATGTATTTCTGAGTATTTTGATATAATAAAATGTTTTTCCCATACTTATTTTGACTGTCCTATTCATTTAAAAAACATGCGTTCTCTCTGGCGGACCTTGTATAAAGAGAAACTATAGTTAGAATTTCTTTACTGATGATCAAAACCCTGTTTATATCCCGCAAGCCGCTCCAGAAGATCAGACCATATCTAATCCTAGATTGAACGAACGCGTAGATGTCGATAGGGCAGCGTCCAGACCAAAATCGTCCCTAATCACTCTCAATGCATAGCAATACCTAGAGACACTCAATGCAATATCCTCAACATGCGCCCCCCAGTCCAGTCGCATGTCAGACCTAACACCCAGAAAAGAAATGCTTTCTGCTGTCCCAGTATCTGTATTTTTATAAGAGAGAGAGCAGCACCCACTCTATTTCCAAATATAAGACAATGGGTTTTAGGCACATTAATACAGAGACCATGAGCCGAAAAATACCCTTCAATACCCTCTGAACACCAGCCAACACCATATAATGATTTTCTTTACTAATTAATGTTGTATCGTTAGCATAAAGAATGGTCTGTTCATGTCACCTCAGACAATTCATTGATGTACAGGTTGTACAGCGATGGTCCAATTATAGAATCCTGAGGAACCCCCTGGCGACTTTTATTTCTTCAGAAGCAATAAGCCTGCTCCGCAGGGGTATTATGTAAAAAAACCCAAAAAACGTACGAAAAAACCGACGAAATGTTATCTTGCAGACTAGGTAGTTTTTAGTGTGCGAATACATTCCACGTTTGCTCGCTATGATGATTTTTCGCTGACGCTTAAGCAATAGGTACTGCTACGTTCACAACAAGTGTACAGCAGCTTGTGCTAAGTTAACATATTGTATAGAAACCTACGTTAGGTCACAAAAAACCTACGAAATGTCAAAAAAACAAACGACATAATGTCACTTTTCAAGATACGTAATACCCGTGACAGGACTCATTTTCAACAACCTGTTGTGTGGGGTTTTGTAAATAGGATTTAAAGCATTACCTCTAATTCCAAAAATATCGAGTTTTTCAATAAATATATTTAGTACTTAGATTCATTCAATCTAAAGAAGCCTGTGCAAGTAAGCGGACGCTTTGCAGAGACCGTTGATCACCGAAAAACGTCTACTTTCAGAGGCGTGTGGTTAGGACTATTATAGTGAAGTAGTGATATTTTCAGAGCAAGTTTGTCAGGTCTACTAACCAAAGTTTCTATTCACTGGTTAAATTGATCAATATTGTCGATTTATTTTGATAATAAATTTTCTATTTTAGAAGAACCTAAGTACTCAAGAGATATAATATATCTTATCTATTATCATCTGTTTTGACTGCATTTTTAATCGCTGTGACAAAATTATGTCATACACATTTATTTAACCGTGACCACATCCATATGTATACAGATAAATTTTTTATTTTTGTTTATATTTTATACTATTCTACCGTATTATTGCACAAAGCCAACATTTTTTTGTGTATGGACAGAATGAGAATAAATCTGGCAACCAAGTTAGCGATTGCAGGTAGCAAGCAAATAAGCGGGGATGAATGTTCCAATAAAAGGCTTAAGTCTTCTTCCGTTGTTCAGGGAATCTTTCATCACAATCTTGATTATCGTATTTTTTGGTGCCTTTGGTTTTTCTCAGCCTGGGATATCAGCTGTTTTGATACAATTTGTGGGGCAGGTAGGAAGGGGATGAGAAAATAATAATTCGACTGCCCCTTAGTAAATTACAAGATTTGGTTTAATCTGGTTTAAATTCAAAAGAGAATCGTATATTCGAAATCATTTTTCCTAACCACAAACAGGTGCAAGATTTCCTGCAAGTGATTGTACTTTTGGACTCTCTATACTTTGTTTTACAGTTAATGTCCGTAAGCGCATCATGCCGTCTTTCTCGTTCTTTATCACGTTTCCCATCTTCGTCCAATCGTGTGTGCGTAATATACATAAAAGACTACGAGCAACGAGCAATAAAGCGCACAGAGAGCAGCAACATAACTATTCTACCGTTAGATATGCAATTTTATACTTCGATGGGCTTCCAATGCATGACGATCACACTGAAGAAGCTTTTCAGGATTGCTTACACACACACTCACAGATACATAACAATCTTTTGACAACAAAAAAGCTAACCCGTCCTTGTCGAGGAACTTTAAAGTGCCAATCATCAAAACTAATTTGAAGTGTATCGAGGATTTTGTACTTTAATCAAATAACTGAATTCATGTATTTTGTTTAATCTATTCACAGCCTCCGTAGGTCACCAGCGCATACCAGGAGGCATTATCTCCCACTTTGAGAAACAATGCTTTAAACTTTAAACGAACCCATATTTTAATTTATTTATTTACCAAATTTACGGGTGACCCCATTTTTACAAAATCTCAAAATGAGAACAACATTTACAGCATGCAAGGTCACAAGACATACGAGGGTGGTCCCAAAAGTACCCGACCCAACGAAGATAACACAATAATTTTGTAAAAGAATGTATTTAATTTTCAACATAATCTCCTTTGAGCTCTATATACTTTTCCCAGCGATGTGCAATAAGTTCGATAGCCTTTTATAATAAGAACTGCCTTGCTCCTCAAAATAGCCATTAATCGCCGACATCACTTCTTCATCGTTGCAAAATCTTTGACCACTGAGCCATTTTGTCAAGTTTGGAAACAGAAAATAATCCGTGTGGGCTAAATCTGGTGAATAGGGCGCATGAGGTAGCAATTCAAAGTACAATTCGTTAATTTTGGCCATTGCAATAACGGTTTTGTGAGCTGGTGCATTGTCCTGATGAAAAAACACTTTCTTCTTAACCAAATGCGGCCGTTTTTGCTTGATTTCATCGCTCAAACGTTGCAATAAGTTCGCATAATACTACCGTGGATAGTTTTACCTGTTTCAAGATAGTCAATGAAAATTATCCCACGCGCATCCCAAAAAATCCACGCCATGCCTGCAGATGAAACGGTCTTCGCCTTCTCTGGAGCCGGTTGTCCCTTTTGAGTCCATTTTTTTGGTTGTTCTTTTGTCTCGGTTGTGAAGCGATGGACCCATCCATGGTTATGAAACGACGCAAAAATTCTGCTTTGTTGCTGTGAAACTTCGCTAAACACTCAATTGAAACATCTTCACGACACTGTTTTTGCTCGATTGTGAGCAATCGCGGCACCCATGTTGTACACAGCTTTCTGATGTCCAAATTCTCAGATAATATGCGATGAACCGCACTTTTTGAAATGCCTACTATGTCAGCTAGCTCGCGCACTTTCAGTCGACGATCATTCAATACCGCTTTGTGAATTTTCTTCACCATTTCTGGAGTGGTCACCTCATTCGACCACTGCGATGCTCGTCTTGGCAGCTCATACGACCTTGTCTAAACTCTGCTACCCAATATTTTACTGTTGTAAGCGAAGGAGCAGACTAACCCAGAGTAGAATCCAGTTCAGCTTTTGTATTGTATCCACTAAAAACGTTCAGTATTGACAAACAAATACTAAACAACGTGGCGTCTTCAAACTTGACACATATGCTTTATATAGTAGGTTGCATACTTTCTAATACAATGATATTTTTCAAACAACTATCGCCATCTCTAGGTCTTCCCGGTACTTCTGGGACCACCCTCGTAATTATAAAAATCACAATTTAAAAGATAATTTTTAAAGCCTGAGAGTGTACAGGTATAAATGTCAATCTTTGGCTGAGCTAAATTGATAACACGAAATGCTTGATCGAGTGGAGAGTGCTGAGCATAGGTTGTGGGATGAAACTTAATCGCAAGCAGATTACTATTACGCAATGTTCTACGGGGTACATTAAGATTTATTAATGTTAACAAAGTTTCGCAATCGGTGAACCCTAAGAAAATCTTGAAAGCAAAACAACCATCATAGATCAAGCGTCTACTTGTATGCTCCAATGTTGGTAAAGGCAAATGTTCTCAGATGTCAGCTCTATGGTATTCGTCAAGTTTAAGTTCCTCTTTAATGCTGCAAGATGCTCTAAATCATGTTTATAACACTGGTACTGAGGGGACCATACTACTGTGGCATATTCTAAATTTGATCTTACCAAGGAGCAATATAAATTCGGGAGGTATTGATTGAAAAACACTTACAGTTTCTCCAAACAAAGCCCAGCATCTGTATGCCGTTTATACTAACTTTGGGAACATGGTCTGAAAAGTTAAGCTTTTCATCAAAAAGCACTTCAAGATTCCTAGCGGTAACCTTATAAGAGAGAGTATTATTATTTAATTTATAGCCAGTTGAAATTATACTCCTACTTTTGAAAAACCTTATGAAAAAGCATTTATTAGAGTTCAGATACAAGTGATTAAACTGTGTCCACTGCCACAGCGCATCAAGGTCCCGCTGAAGATACACCATGTCATCTTTCTCCGTAATTGTCCTGTAAATTTTCAGGTCATCAGCATAGCTCCTTTAGAATGAATAAGAACATCAGGGATCTCATTCACAAACAGAATGAAGAGGAGAGGAGCACAGTGGGACCCCTGAGGAACCCCTGATGTGACCTTGAATTTCACAAATTGAGTCCGACCCTTAAGGAAGCTCTCTAACCATCTTATAGTGTTTTCTGAAAAACCATAAGCTGGCGGCTTTGCCAATAGAATGTCGAAGTTCACTCTTTCCAAGGCCTCCAACAGATCAACTTTATAAGGCACCAAATTCTCCACAGTTGATCCCTTAGTAAACCCAAATTGACAGCTACTTACAAGCCCACGGCAATACCAGTTAAGTTGATCATATATCAAGCTGTCAAAAAGTTTCGGAATTGATGACTGGGTACATACCAGGTATACAAGTATGAAATGCGGATTTTGTCTAAAAAAACACGTTAAATTTATAAGAATTATATGTAGAAAGTGCTTGATTCAAAGTACGCGCCATCTCTTTTTATACAGTTGTCCCATCTTTCGAGCAATTTGTGAATACCACGCCAGTAAAAATCTTCCTCTTTTGCTGCGAACCAGTCATAGAGCCATTTTTTCCCATCTTCGTACGAACCGAAGTGCTGTTCAACAAGTGCGTGACCCATCGATGCAAACAAGTGGTAATCGCTAGGAGTCAAGTCTGGTGAATAAGCCACGTGGTGTAAAACTTCCCAGCTGAGTGCTTTTAACGAATTGTAAGTCGGTTGTGTCGAAAGTGATCTAGCATTATCATGAAGAAAAATGACCTTGTGTTGACTCTTTCGGTAATCTGGCATTTTTGCAAGCAGCGCACGGTTCAAGTGGGTCAATTGTTGTTGATAACGGTTGGTATTAACTATTTCCCCACGTTTCAGCAGCAGGTAGATCACGCCCCTCTGGTCCCACCAAACACAGAGCATGGTCCTTTTTCCGAAGCGATTTGGTCTTGCGATCGATGTGGATGGTGCGCCTGGGTGTACCCATGATTTTTTGCGCTTGGGATTCTCAAAATAAATCCATTTTTCCCTGTAACTATGCGATGCAAAAACGACTTCCTTTTGTACCGGGCTAGCAAAATTTTACATGTGATTTTGCGCTTTTCCATTTGTCCGTCATTCAACTCATGTGGTACCTATCTACCGGTCTTCTGAATTTTTCCCATCTCTCGTAGGCGGTTGGAAAGTTGACTAACGAATAATTGCTCTGCAACTTGTCTTTGAGTTTGACAGTCGTCTTCGTCCAACAAAGCTTGCAATTCCCGATCTTCGTATTTTTTGGAGGCTTTCCATGTTCTTTGTCTGCGACTCGAAGTCACCGCTTTTGAAGCGTCGAAACTATCGTTCACACGTATCTTGCGATGGAGCATGTTCACCATAAGCTTGTTGAAGTACACCTGGTACACCTCTGTAATTGCTAATATCTTCAACATCTCCTGACTTAAAAAATGGCTTAATATAACTGTGCTTCCAAGTGTCAGGAAAAACACATGTTTGGATGGACATGTTAAAAATACGATGCAAAGGTTTAGTAAGTGTAAAGATACATTCTTTTAGAAAAACCTCTGGAATTTGGTCGGGAGGTCCCGAGCTGAACTTCACTGGCAGACCGATTTTATTAAATACTTCCTCAAGAGAAATTTTCTTTAGTAGTATATCTCCTTCTTCTCAAATAAAAAAGAGGGTACAGGATATACAGAACTATCATATACACCACTAAAGTGCTTTGCAAAGAAATTACTCATTGTCATCCCATCTTGCACTCTAACTCCCTCTAAGTGCATACTATTAGGTAAGCTACTTGAATTTCTTAAACTCTTTTCGTATCCCCAAAAGCGCCGTGGATCGGCTACCAAAGATTCCTGAACTCGATCAATATGAATTGCATGTTTTTCTTTACATAACGAGCGTAACTCTGAGAAAGTCACATAGTCCTCATATTAGTTTGTTTCTATAAAAACCTTATGGGCAATCGATTTTCGACAGACTAGATCTTTATGTTCAGGGCTGAACCATTTAGGGTAACAGGAATTTTTTATCTGCTTTTGAGACACAAACCAATCCAAGCAATTTTGAAAGACTCCATAAAACCTTTCAACTGCCACATTCACATCTACATCACCAAATAATGCACCCCAGTCCCAAATGCTAAATAATAGAATCCGGGGAAGGAAATTTCGAGCATCCAACAATCTCTATGTTTTTGTTAACAACATAATTATATCAATAATCCTGGCGTATTTACTTTATTTTTTTTTATTTTTTCACCACAGTGATCAGGCAGGAATTTAGATAAATACTGCAGAATAAACATTGGGAATGTATGAATTAAAGTCACTAACCTTCAGTGAAATTAGTTTCAATGAAATGGAAGCGCTCGCAGTAAATTTTAAAAAATAGCGTAAAGTGAAAGTAAACTCTTGCTTACGAGGTATGTACAGAAAACACTGTGAATATAAATAATATATTGACTGCACCTTTTAAAAATGCTTGAAACTGTTGAAATAACTAAAATTTTGAATTCAACACTTTAGGTTAAACCAAACTTTTTACATTGTACAAAATACCTTTCTGCCTAGTCTTCTAAAAAAGGTAAATATATACAAAGGGTACTATAAAAGTTTTGCAATATGACTTAACAAACGGACGCAGGAGGTTGCCTGTTATTGCATGTTGAGACATGTCCATGAGTGCATAGTACCCGTCAGCAGCACGTCTGTTGATTTAGTTGTTCATTCTTATAGACAGTGTAAAGTGCGGAGTATGGCACTGTGGTCACGTAATGAGTTAAGGGCAGTTTTACGGTATAACTTTACGCGAGGTTTAAGTATAGACCAGTGCTTAGAAGAAATGACGCTTGCATTAAAGAATCATTGCCCTGATCATTCGACTATATTCAGGTGGTACAGAGAATTCCAAAGGGGCAATTCCACTCTGGAAGACGCTGAGAGGGAAGAAAGGCCACGAATGTCAGTAACAGAGGAAGACATTACTGCTATGAGAAAAATGCTTGACGAAGACCGGAGACTGACATACCAACAGATAGAGGAGACCTTACACCTTCATACATCAATAATTCATTCAATTCTGCATGACCATTTACACGTAAGGAAACTTTGTTCTCTCTGGGTACCACATAGTCTGACGGAAGAGCAGAAGACTCGTCGTACGAGCTGGTGCCGAAAAATGCTGAAAATGTTTGATAATGCGCAATCTCGGTATGTGAACAGCATCGTGACAGGTGACGAGACTTGGCTCTATTATTACGATGTGCCGACCAAAGCTCAAAACAAAGTTTGGGTCTTTGTTGATGAGGACATACCCGTAGATGTCAGAAAATCCCGATCTGTTAAGAAGAAAATGATAGCTGAATTTTTCTAAAGTCTATGAAAAACCTACGGCTAAAGTCAAGGATAGACACTTGGTACCTCCACCATGACAACGCTCCAGCTCAACGCGACAAAGCCTGCACCGAGTATTTAACCACTACTCGAATGAAATTTATTGAGCACCCTCCTTACAGTCCATATCTTGCTCCCTGCGACTTTGCACTGTTTTTGCAAGTGAAAATGAAGCTAAAGGGAAAACGATTTTCTAGCGATGAGGACCTTCTGAGGGCTTAGGATAACGAGTGTGCCGCACTCCCGAGTGATACTTGGCAGAGCTGGTTCAAGGACTGGCTTTGGCGAATTGAGAAGTGTGAATGTGGTGGAAATTACTAAGTCAATAAATGAAGCTGTATTTCAAAGCTTTTTAGTACCCTTTGTATAAAATTGTAACAGGTAAACACATGTATGTCCATATCACAAAATTCATCTTCAGTTTAATTTTACTATATTTTTATTATTGCCAATTTCAGGTATCCAGCAGATTTTCAAACAAACTTGCGAGTCTCCTTTAACACCCATATTACGACCCTTCTGCAAAAACCGTTCTTAACTGACATCTATTGCCTATAAACTCCTGTTACTTTTTTTTGTTGTAAGTTATAGTTGCGTAGATTTTACGAATTAGAAGGTTCTCTACTACTTACAGGTACTCGTTTGCTAGTTCATAAGATACAATATAGATAGATAAGAATATATGGATCTCATACCCTAAAATTTATTGTGTATAGGGGTATATACATTGTACATAGCATTTTATATTTCTGCTTTCACCTGTTGATGCCCTCCCTTCTGGTGAACCTGCCCTAGCGAGCCTGAAACAAAACTTAATAAGTAGCAGATACTTAACTCACACTATTGAAGTCAAATTACTTGTTCCCTGTTATAAATTAGTGCCCCTGAAGTAACCCTAGTCATTGTTTATATATAGCAATGAAGTTTGCGGACAGGTGTCAAATCGGCTGTCACTGTCAAAGGTGAAAATCATAGTATGCCAACTGGCGTGGAAATGTCAGGCGCGAGACGCGCGCAACCAGTAAGGAAAAAAAGATCGCCATTGCAATGTTATCGAACAGAGCGTCTCTTTCGCAAGTGCGGGTTTGATTCCGAAAAATAGCCGAATAAAAGGAAAAACTTCACAATTTCAATTGCTGTAAGCGTTCGCACCACTAGTATTGTGGGATCACTAAGATTGGAAAATTTCCCTCCACTTTAAAGGCCACCCTACACCCGAGGTAGGTAGCTTATGCTTTATCTGAAGTCACTTGAAATAGCATAAAAACCTTTGGTCGGCGCGTCCTTTGTAATTTCATGACGTATCATAGGCGTGCGGTCATTTATTTAGAACGATAATAATAATGTTTTTATATCACAATAAATGGATTTTACTATCTTCTTATTTTTTTGATTTGGGATAACAAATACTTATATTGGGAGTTTAATTTATGTTGACTGAAAGTTAAGAAATGGAAAAATTACAGAATTCCAACGTTTGACATAGGCAAATATTTACATAGCAGGTAGGTATATAAAAAGGTATATAAAGACTTACATTATAGGTATTTATATATCATCCTCGCCTTCGGAGCTGTCGCTGGAGTCATCTTGTAGAGGAATTACAACGGGATTGACAGGAGGCAAAACACAATATTCATTTTCTTTTTCAATAATATGCCTAGAACACTGCTTCCATAGGTCTGTGGCAGCAATATGAGATACTGCATCTCTTATTGTGGCCAATAACGATTCACTTAATTGAGGGGTCTGATTATGTTTTCTTACTTTTTTTTTAAAGCAGCCCAGACCAACTCAATCGGGTTAAAAATGCAGTAATAGGGAGGTAGACGTAATACTTCATGGCCATTTTGCTGAAGCAGATTGTCAACAACATACTCTTTTTCAAATTTTTGTCTTTTAATAAGATCCAATAATATGGCTTTGGTTGATTTTTGTAGTATTTCCATTCCCTTATCCTTCATAAAATCAATAATGTCTTGTTTTTTTGTGCCTGTATTCGGAATTTTGTTTTTCTGTCGGGAATGGTATGGCGCATTGTCCATAATAATCACTGAATTTGGGGAAATGTTTGGTATTAACTGCTGCTCTATCCACTTTTCAAATAAGTCGGAGGTCATGTCCTCATGATAGTCGGCACATGATTCTTTGATATTTTTGGCAGATAACAGCAAGGCATTAGGTATAAATCCATTTTCACTGCCAGCATGGAGAATAATGATTCGTTTTCCACGGTTGCATGGTGCATTTAAAATGCACTTGTTGCTGTCGTCAACCCAGCCGTACTGCACAACATCATGGGTATCATACCACGTTTCATCCAGGTAAATCAGATTTCTTTTCTGCTCTCTATAGATTTTAACTTTGTGCAAAAATTCTTGGCGCAATTCAACGATTCGAGACGACTCCATAATCACCATTCTTTTATCTAATTTTTTGTATTGAAAACCACACAGTTTTACAATACAGTGCAGTGAGTCTAAGCATTTGTAATTATAAAAATCTTCAGGATAATCTTTTAATTTATCCCGTATCATTTCCAACGTGGGCACCAAATTTTCTTTATAAAATCCGTATATTATACGACGAATATCTTCCTGAAAACCCAGGTCTATTCTTTTTAATTTTTGCCCTATGCGCTTTCTGTGGAAGGAATGGTTGACTACATCTCGCCTTTTTATAACCCGATAAATGGTAGACCGACTGATTTTTGTCAGGATACAAATTCTGTTTAAAATTTGATTTTGCGAGGAATCTGGATTTTCGTTTTTCAGACAATCATACATATTTAGGATTACTCTTTGGGTCTGTTCCTCTAAATCTTTATGAAAGAATTCTGCCTGCACAGGTTCATCAACCATCTCCTCGTGGCTTGGAGCATTTTCCCAAGGTCTCCAAAGAGCCATATTTAGAACACACAAGAACAATCAACACAACAATTAAATCAACAAGTAAACTGAGTATTCAAAAGTCAAAAACACACAAACTAATAAAATCTATGAAAAAACACGGACAGACTAAAGAAAACACGTTTATTCACTGCTACACGGCACTGGCTAAACTGTTTCAATTTTCAGTAGCCACCTGCACTTGTTCGGAGCTCTGAAATACACGCTTTCTCATTGGCTATGTCCACGCATAGGCGTGCTTTACTCCACGTGGACCGGTGAAACTACCTTTGATCTTATACGGGGGATATTTGCTGCGAAATTTGGCGATTTTTGCAGCAACAGAGCGTGTTAAATATAGATATATAAAACGCACCCGGTATTTCACAGTGTTTCAAGTGACTTCAGATAAAGTATACGTTTTTATTGCTGTCTTTAGCTTATGCTTGAAGCACTCATGTAGTGACTGATTAATTGCTTTGTAGTGCATGTAGCTTATGCTTGACTTTTGTCCACAGACCTTTTTTTCGTTTTCTTTATTCTCTGTTTCTTCTTCACTTCAACGTCTTCTACTTCCTGTACATTCGCTTCTTCATTCCCCGAACTGAGACCAGGATTTGACCAGAACTACATTTTGCCACCTCAGAAGATAAGCTGCTACGTTGAACCTAGCATTGCCTGAATGCCTGAAACCTTAACGTTGTACCGCTCTGGCTGGCTTTCTGCTGCATTCCTACATTTTACCATATGAGGGCTGGTTAACGCCACCAAGGCACCTCCAACAGGTGATTCCAGAGATTACAGGTCAGACTAGACTATAAGGTTTATGTAAGACTTCAGGTTTCTTGGACAGCTGAAATACAGAGTACCAGATTTGTTTGCTGTAAGATTATCCACTAGTTTAAGATCACTTTGTACAGGTTTCATCTTTCAGTGCGCATACTTACCTAGCAGTAATTCACGCCATAGACATAATCTGGGATTCCCCCTTCTTTCGTGACAAATCACTTTGCCCAGTAAATTGTGTAGCAATGATAATATGGATCAGTCCGTCGTCTCGACCACCCACACCCGTAGCAACTGGCGCCAAACGCAGCAACTGGCGCCAAGCGTAACACTGGCGCCCAAACGTGGTTAGGAAGTGACCTAGGTAGTAAATTGTGCTCAGACTTGATTAAGAATGGATGTATGAAGCAAATTGACACAAGCGTGGTTGGAAATAGTCGTATGAAGGACCGTGGTTCTGTAACCGAATAGCGCAGTAGCAAATCAAATAAAATCACCCTAATATTTATAAACTGTCAGTACCGGAAATTTAGGTACCACATTAGAGGTTCTTATATAGTCACGTGAAGTTATGACTTATTTAATCGAAAGCAATATTAGTTCAAATATTTTGCCAAACGGGTATTTTGCATTTGGGTGAAAAGAGATTTTCGATTTTGAGCAGAGGGTTGCTGCTTGCAATTTTCGAGTAGTGGTTAATACCTTTTGTGTGGTGAGCTGATTGAACATTCTGCTTGGTATTGGGTTTTTTTAGGTATCGAGTGTTTTTTTCCTTGATTTTTCTCCTTTTCTGGTAGGGGAGGGGTTTGAAGCTAAGGCAGGCATCTGATAAAAGTTCAGCTCCTCCAGAACATGAGCTGAAGATCTGTGACGAGAAGCTGTTGGAGCTTCGCTTGGATGTTTCTAGCTTCGACCCAGATAATAGAGAGAATGAATTCAGGCGAATCTTCTCTAGATTGCTACACGTGTCGGGGAGATAGTCCCGCATACAGCCTACTTCTGATTTGGAGGGAAGAAAGGCGGCACTTTCTTCAGAGTCGGCTCGGCTTATTGGGGAGTTGAACCTCGCATACGAGTAAGCCAAGGAGTCCGAGGAAGAGTTGAGGAGACATTCTAAGGAAGCATCCGTGATCGATGCTCCTGATATGTAGTTACCAGAGGTGGTCGAGAAGAACTCGCCTCATGGTCAGGACTTATCATTTGGTTTGGTAGATGATCCACGACCCACAGAGGCACCCGTGGAACAATTTCGTAATATTTCCCTGTCCGGAGTCGATAACCGACGATCAGCGGAGGTCATCTTTCGGAGATCCGCTCCTTTATCTTCTGGTTATGATAGAGCCGAGGGCTTGAGATCAAACCCTAATCGCGAAGGTAATCAGTTACCCCCTGATATGTCACTGGGGAGATGCTATAGTTATCTCTACCCTAGATATCCTGACCCTGATCCAATGCGATCTGTGAGAAATTTTGCTCCGATTACAGCATCAGAACCCTTGCACAGACGTGACCCAACGGAAGGGTTTCAATCTCGGGGTTCAACGGGGGTCGGTTGCTCCCGTTATGTAGATGTTGGCCGCTGGAGAGTCCATTTTTTTTACAAAGAGTAGAAGAGAAGAGAATTTCTCGTGGTATGTCCAAGGAGCTACTTCTCAGATCAGCTTCTGAACTGTTCATTCAGGATGAGTTAACTCAGAAACGATTTTCAACCATATGATTACGAAGACCTCTTGGGAGGAAATTCTTAATCGGACCCAAGGCGCTCAAGAGCGTGTAGTGAGCTACGTTGCGGTCATGGAAAATTTGTTTAGACGACTTCCATCTCTACTTCTTGAATGGAAGAGAATTAATATAATACGTCGGAATTTCTTGCCATCACGTCGGAATTTCTTGCCATCGATTCAGCGAGACCTGGCTTTGCAGACGATCCACTCAATTTCTGACTTGATACATCTGGCTCGTGCAAGTGAGGAAACGTCACTACGAGTTCAAAACTTCCATCCCCCACTTACAAATCACCGAAACGTCCTTGAGCCAGAGTTGGCATATCATAGGCCTGTTAATTCATCGCAACATGTGCCGCGAATGCAAACGGCAGCTATGTTTGCTGATCCGTCATCGGAATCGGAACAGATCGTAAGTACGATCGCCGATGCTCCTGTGTCCTTATCTGTCCTACTTCCAAATTCTGTCGGTTCCAGACCTCCACCCTTATGTTGGAATTGTCACCAAGCCACCCATAAGTTTCGTCAATGCCCTGAACCACGACGAGTCTTTTGTTTCAAATGTGGGAGATCCGGTGTGAGCTCTCGCACATGTCCTGATTGCACAAAAAACGAGTCGAGGGGTTAGCGATAGGTCGTAGCGATCCCCCCAGTTCGGAAACCTCAGCGGCCATACTCCATTATGTATTATGCAAAAGATGATACTCGTCCTTATTTAGCGGTGACTATTTATGGATTTCGATTATCCGGTTTACTTGATTCTGGAGCCAGTTCCACGATCCTTGGTGGACCAGGCTGGAAGATCTTGAGCCCGATCTGTTCGCTCAGTAAATGCGAAACCAGAACATGTACAGTAGCCAACGGACAAAGTTGTGAGGTTCGCGGATGCGTGACTTTACCTGTGTCTTACAGGGAAGGGTCAAAACCCTAGATGTGCTAGTGGTACCGTCACTACCTCGTCCCTTGATCCTAGGTACCGATTTCTGGAAAGCGATGCAGATCGTACCCGATCTTTTCTCTGGAGAATGGTCATTTCGTGAATCAAAGTGCTGTGAAGTACAAGTAATGGGCATCAATGAGATGGATTCCCTCAATATTGATCAACGACAATTAGAGAAATTGTTGGCGGAGAGTTTTGCCGCCATGGGCACGAGATTAGCTTATACCTCTTTGGTGGAACATCACATCCAGACTACATCTTCTCATATCAAGCAAAGACATTACCCCGTTAGCCCCGCCGTTCTCAAGCACGTGTATGCTGAATTGGAAAACATGCTCGAAGATAGAGTAGTTGAGCCCTCTAAGTCCCCATGGTCCTCGCCAATTCTCCTCATTAAGAAGAGCGATGGTTCTTACCGCTTTGTTGTTGACTTTCGTCAACTAAATAATGTTACCGAAAAGGATTCCTACCCAATACCCCTCATTACTCCAACTCTAGATAAGCTAAAGGATGCTAGATACTTGACAACTCTGGACATCAAGTCAGCGTACTTCCAACTACCCCTGTCCGAATCATCAAAACCATTGACCGCTTTCGTCATTCCAGGTCGTGGTCTGTTTCAGTTCCGGCGTATGCCTATGGTACTCCATAATGCCCCAGTCACGTGGCAGATATTTATCGATAGAGTTATCGGTGTGGATTTGGAGCAAAATATGCTGGTGTACTTAAATGATATAGTTATTTGCACCAACACCTTCGAGAAGCACCTCGAAGTATTGCGTGGAGTCCTAGATCGTTTGACCAAAGCTGGCCTAACTCTAAACAAGGATAAATGCCACTTTTGCAGGCCAGAATTACATTATCTGGGATATGTGGTTGGAGCCTCTGGCCTGATGTTTGACCCACAGAAGGTGGAAGCAGTGTTGCAGATTCCTACTCCATTTTTTTAAATGGAAACCCCTGTATATTATATTTTTTTCTGTTAAAGCATCAAATTTTAAACAAAAAAGTTCATAATGACTTTTCCGCTAAAGTCAAAAATAAAGTCAAAATAACGATAAATATTTTTAATTATTTGCAGTATTATAATATTAAGACGGCTATGAAAACAACATGGCGTTCGCGATTTGACAGCATTAAGATAAGCGACAAATTGTTAAACTGGACATACTCGCAACTAGAAGGCTTTTTGGAAAACAATGATAAAATCAAATAATGTCAAACATTAGTGTAAATACTTGTTTATAAGCTTTATTGTGTCATTAATTTAAAGAAAAATGTTCTCCCATGAAGAAAAGTGTGATATGTTAGAATGCTATTTAGTGTGCAGAAAATCCTCCTTGAGAGCAAGAGTGAATTATATCCCGCTCGCATTCAACCGTATGAACGATATCTTCTGAGACTTTATCGAAAATTTAGGGGCAACGAAAATGTTTTTGCTAAAACAAGGGCAAAAAAAGAATTCATAATAAGCGAGGCCACGGAAATTGCAGTTATTGGATATTTTGAAGCTTATCGTGAGAATTCAATAGCAGATATTCTCAAGGACTCTAATTTCAGTTATGGTACTGTTCAAAGGATTTTAAAAAAATACAAATTTATTCCGTATAAGTACCGACCAGTTCAAACGCTTTTGGCAGGGGATCCAGAGAGAAGACTTGTTTTTTGCCATTGGTATCTTAGCTTCTGTCGCCAAAATGTAAATAACTTTCGTTACCTTTTATGGACAGATGAATCAAATTTTTCAAATTCTGGAATGTTTGATAGAAAAAACCACCATTATTGGTCAAGAGAAAATCTTTTGTTAGTACATCCAAGAGGCCCACAAGTCCGTTTCAGTTTCAACGTTTGGTGCGGTATAATTGGTTCAAAAATTGTTGGCCCGTTCTTTTATGAGGGAACCCTAACTGGTGAAAGATATGTGGAATTTATGTCAGAAATTCTGACTAATTTCTTAGACGAATTGGATCTTATAAGTAGACATCATCTGCATTTTCAGCAAGATGGCCCACAACTCCAGAGGTACTTATCACTTTCTAAGTACTACTTTTAATGATCAGTGGATAGGAACAAATGGCCCAATACAGTGGCCTCCCAGATCACCAGATCTAAACCCACTTGATTACTTCTTGTGGGGTTACTTAAAGAACCAAATTTACAAGCGAAGGTACGATAACCTTGACGCGTTAAAGACTGCAGTTAGGGAAAAAATAACCCAGATAGATGGTAGGACCATACTTAAGACAGTTCGAGCAGTTGAAAAACGTGCCCAAAAATGTATTGAAGAACAAGGTGGTGTTTTCGAGCATCTTCTTTAAAAAAAATTGTTATTGTATTTTGTAAGATTATAAGTTGATGTTGAAAATAAAGTTTGTCGATACAATTTAATTGTTTCAGATTGGAGGCCATAACTTCAACAATTTGTAACCTAGGAGAAAAGTTATTGTAAGCTTTTTTGTTTAAAATTTGATGCTTTAACAGAAAAAAATATAATATACAGGGGTTTCCATTTAAAAAAATGTTATTTTACTGAAAAAAATCAAAATAACGACTCTCAATTGTTTTTTTTTATTTCTCATTTTTACCAGCGTTAAAAATGCTACTAGTTTGCTAATTCAAACAACTTTGTATTTTCACTAATAACAAAGTTACTAATGGTGGACACTTAATTTGGATAACCCTGTAGATAGATAAGAATATATGGATCTCATACCCTTGCTAAAATTTATTGTGTATAGGGGTATATACATTGTAAATATCATTTTATATTTCTGCTTTCACCTGTTGAAGCCCTCCCTTCTGATGAACCTGCAGTAGCGAGCCTGAAACAAAACTTAACAGGTAGCAGATACTTAACTCACACTATTGAAGTCAAATTACTTGTTCCCTTTTATAAATTAGTGCCCCTGAAGCAACCCTAGTCGTTGTTTATAATGTTATAATCTTTATAGCAATGAAGTTTGTGGACAGGTGTCAAGTCGGCTGTCACTGTCAAAGGTGAAAATCATAGAACGGCGACCGTCTGTTTCGCAAGTGCGGATTTGGTTCCGAAAAATAGCTGAATAAAAGGAAAATCTTCAAATTTCAATTGTTGTAGGCGTTCGCACCACTGGTATTGTGGGATCACTAAGATTGGAAGATTTCCCTCCACCATACACCCTAGGTAGGTAGCTTACCGTTTTATTGCTGTGTTTAGCTTATGCTTGAAGCACTCATGTAGTGCCTGATTAATTGCTTTGAAGTGCATGTAGCTTATGCTTGACTTTTGTCCACAGGCCTTTTTTTCGTTTTCTTTATTCTCTGTTTCTTCTTCACTTCAACGTCTTCTACTTCCTGAACATTCGCTTCTTCATTCTCCGAACTGAGACCAGGATTTGACCAGAGCTACATTCTGCCACCTCAGAAGGTAAGCTGCTACGTTGAACCTAGCATTGCCTGAAACCTTAACGTTGTACCGCTTTAGCTGGCTTTCTGCTACATTCCTACATTTCACCATATGAGGGCTGGTTAACACAACCAAGGCACCTCCAACAGGTGATTCCAGAGAGTGCAGGTCAAACTAGACTGTAAGGTTTATGTAAGACTTCAGGTTTCTTGGACAGCTGAAATACAGAGTACCAGATTTGTTTGCTGTAAGATTATCCACTAGTTTAAGATCACTTTGAATAGATTTCACCTTTCAGTGCGCATACTTACCTAGCAGTAGATCACGCCATAGACATATCTAGGGGCCCCTCTTCTTTCGTAACACATCACTTTGCCCAGTAAATTGTGTAGGAATGATAATATGAGACATAGCATATCTGAATGCAAGTGTTACGACTTCTTGTAGCCATAGGAGGTAGAGCATATAAGGTAGCCGACCTCTCTTTTCGTGAGAGGAAATATACAGGGTGTCCGCAAAGTTTAGGTTTTCCTTTTCAGAAACAACTACCCTTGAAATAACAAAGGTAATGTGTAGTGAAACGAGGGCGACCAAGTAAAAAAAATAAAGGAAAAAGTACTCACTCTCCAGTTGACGAGAAGGGATAAGTACGTCTCTGCCCGAAATCATACCGCTCCAACAGAAAATGAAATCAGCTGATGCGCTACCGAGCAGACGCAGAAACCACATTGATTGTCTTACACTTAATGGCACATCTTCTAACAAGGAAGGCAAAATTTTGCGTAAAAAGTCTAGGTATTGCATCCCGTCCAATCAATTTGGGAGAATAAATGGTCCAATGAGCATACCGTTCACCATGCCAGCCCAAACATTCACCGAAAATGTTTGTTGAAAATGTGCCCGACGGACAGCGTGCGGATTTTCTACTGAACAAACATAAGTGCTGCGAAAGTTATTCACCCTATTACGTGTGAACGTAGATTCGTCTGTCACCAATATGCACTTCATAATAAAGTCCGGATTATTGTCATGTTGATGCAACAACCAATCACAAAACCGCACTCTTGCTGGAAAATCGTCAGGTTGAAGGGCTTGTACACGTCGGACGTGAAACGGATACAGCCCCTCTTCACGCAGCGTTTGCCACACTTTAGTTTTTGATACTTGCACTTCTCTAGCCACGTCTCTAGTGCTTGTTGAGGGATTCTCGTCTACGCGATTACCTCTACACGCGTGACCGTTGCTGTCGGTTGAAGGTTGCATACTGACCTGACACACTGACCCCGACCCAGTTCTGTCGTCGGGTTGAGCCAGTGACCTTGTACCAGTCGGTGATGTCGCGGCTACAGGACGGTATTCAGATATTTTTGATGTTGCAGGGCCCTTTATCTCGGTTCTCTTAAGACATTGGTGTATATGGTACTAAGAAAAATTGCTTATGTTTTCAAGATCTACACGTCGTGTAAAGGAAACCCCCAACTTTGCGGACACCCTGTATATAGTTTCAATCCGAACTTTGTAATTTCTTTCATTGTTTACAATTTCTACAGGCAATTCGACAGGTTGACAATTTGACACCGTGGAACCACGGAACTCCATATAGAACTGTACTCCCTGACGCCGCTACCTGGGAGTAGTCACGGCGATTGTATAGTAGTACTTTTTACAGCACATAATAGGCATTCCTAAACTGGTTGGCGGCTGATCACCGATTACTCCGTCGTCTCGACCAGCCACACCCGTAGCAACTGGCGCCAAACGCAGCAACTGGCGCAAAGCGTAAGACTCGCTGCCATATTATCTTCAGTAGAAAAACAAAGGAATTTCGTACAAACTTGTAAATGCCTCTATCTTCCTTTAATCCGGCCCTATTGCAAAATATGGTCTTAGGTGACATGTCCTGTTCATAAACTACCTTCCTGCCGAATTGCATAGGCAATATGTTTTCGAGACTTCGTGATTAACGCTGGTGCATGTATCTGCCCTTAGCTCCCCTTAATCTTACCATGACACAAAATCCGTTCCATTTTTTCTATTCGTCATTGTCTGTCAGAGCGGTCCGTAAGACCTTTGCTCTTGGTTAAAGTCTTGTAAGTCAGTAGGTCTGTCAGGTCTGGTTGCCCAGATACCAGAGAAAGTCGGGGAGAAGGGAAGAAGAAAGAAAGCAAGGAGGGAGGGAGATCAAAGAAAAAGAAGTGCGTCAATTTGAAGGGTACCTTGTCATTGCTAACTAGTATTCCGCAAATTTTAATTGATCCTAAAATTAATTTAGAGAGTGGTTGTTGAAGAAAAATTAAATATTATAATTTTGGTTGGACCTAAAGTAGCACGATTTAATTCTGTTCATACTGCGAGCCGCGGCCTTGTGACCTTACGAACTTGCTCGACTGTGTAGTCTACTGACTCGCGCAACAAAGGGTTGCTATGCGATTCCGCTTGACTATACCGTAGATGTGCTGATATTTTTGATGTAGTCACTTAGGCAAGGGATGTTAAGGTCTCTGTGAAGGGTCCCATCCGTCCTGTCCATCCTTAATTTCGTGCATCGATTGTACGGGTTTCCCATACTAACATTTACCCACTACGTCAACCGCTTCACGTTTTATTTTCTCAATAAAAAGTAGCCTATTTCTGTCTCCAATGCCTATTCTATATCTAAGCTAAAATTTTTCAAATGCGGTTCAAGCGTTTTAGCGTGAAAAAGTTCCTGTAAATATAGGTCCAAATGTGTTCCGCTACCGAGATGCAGGGTGATGAAATTTGTTTTACGAAATCTAAAGAATATTATATTTACGTAGCGAGTAAAGATACTAACTTGATATTTTAGATGTTCAGTGAGCACATCATAAGCAATAAACACAACGAGATTCCCGGCTTAAACTATACGAGGGACGTAGGGGGTCCATACACTTTGTCTCTTAAGAAATTTCCACGCTTCAGCATGTGAAGAAAGCTATGGCACTTCATTACAACATTAATTGAATACATATAATATATACGTAACTTACCGCTCATTGAACCTTGTCTATGCATGTCACTGGTTTTCATGCTATACTTCTCCTAGTGATACCATGTTAGATTCTTCTGTTTGGTTAAAATCAAAACTGGTGATAGTGAAACCAATCAATTTGAGTAAAATTCTTATTATCTTCTGGAATTGTCGGCCTTTTTTTCCTCAAAATCGTTAAGCATTTCGGATTACGTGGTCTCAACAACGAAGATATCACAAATCGTCAGCAACCTCACACACGAAGTATGAGGAGAAGAAGGAGGAGTACCATATGCTTCATTTCCTTCTCATAGAAAAGTGGTCGCCAGCCCGTCAATCGCGAGCTACCGATAGCGCTCAACGGCAATTCTGGTGGCTCACAACACATTTTAAAAAGGTGTAAAAATAATCATTCCGTAACTTAAAGTATATTCTCATAATAAACACAAAGAGCAGCAACACTGTGGTGAGTGATCTGTTCGATAACGATCTCGATTACTCTGAACAGTGCGCTCAGTTTAAAACTGAACGGTAGAAAGTTCAGCGGTTGGGTTAGAGTTGGCCTGTAATTAAAAACATTATGAGCAGTAGTAAGAAGATGAAGACATACCATTTCCATTCGGAATGGGAAGAACAATATTTCTTTACAGAAGTTTAAGGTAAAAATGTATGTTATGTAATACATCTGTTTCCGTTGCTAAAAAAAGAAATATCGAGAGGCACTATAAAACTAAGATCTTTTAAAGTTTATTCCACTAAAAAGACAGTCTACTGAGCAGGTCTTGTTTTCTTCTTTTAAAAACATTATTTCTTCTGAGAAAATTCCAATATCGAAGATGGTAGGCTTGACAACCGATGGCGCTCCAACTATGGTGGGTCGTGATAAGGGTCACGTGGGGTTATGTCGTAAAGATGAAAGTTTTCCGCAATTTCTCTGTTACCATTGCATTATCCATCAGCAAACCAATCATTATGTGGACATTTTCTAAAACTAAACAACGTTGGTAGTAGAAATTGTGGAGAAGATTATTCAATACCTTGGCCGATGAAATTGACTGTCAATACGGGGAACTACTTCTTCACTCTGAAGTCCGATAGTTAACTAGGGGACGAGTGCTGCCGTTTTAATGATATATCTGCCAGAGTTCATTTTTTCAAACAACGAGATGAACCGATTCCGGAACTGAAAAATTCAATCTGGCTTAGAGATTTTGGTTTTCTTGTGAATATTACGGAAAAATTAAATGAACTTAATTTGCAGCTTACGGGGAGAGACAAAGAACTAGCAGAAATGATTTCTGATATAACAGCGTTTATCAAAAAGCTTGAGTTTTTGTAACAAAACTTAATCGATGGCGATACCAGGCATTTTCCTGATCTTTCAGAAAACATATCTCAAAATCCATTAGAACCATACGACAGTTAATATCGTGTAGAAATGGTCTCTAACTTGAAGGATAACTGCAAAAATCGTTTAAAGGATTTTAACGAAATTGATGTAGTGGCGCGATTTGTTGTATGTGTGTTTAAAATCATTAGTCTCAGATACAAAATGTGGCTGGCCTTCAGTAAGTACAGATAAATATCCAGTTTTATGTCGTGTTGCCTTGAAAGTGAAAGCGTTATTCAGTTCAACCTATTTGTGTCAATCTTGTTTTTCAAATATAAAGTTTATTAAAAAAAATACCGTAATCGACTTACAGATGAACATTTGGATAATTGTATTCGAATGGCAGTATCAAATTATACTCCAAACAGTGAAAAAAATGTCAGTGAGTCTGAGTGTCAGGCTTCTCATTGAACACGCATCTTTGTCTGGACATTTTTTGTTTAAAATAGTGCGTGCTTTTTTTATTTTTAGTTACCTTTATGAAATCGTATGTGACATGCCATTGTAGCAGACGAAAGATTTTGTTTATTTTTCAAACACCTACAATTGGTAGGAATGGATGTAGTTATGTAATATGTATTAGTTATTAGTTTATTTAAGTTTATTAGAATGTATTTATTAGTATTAGTAAAATAAACGCATGTATGTGGCATACAACTCTGTATAATTGCATTTAAGTTGGATCACTGTTTATTCCAAAATTATCAAAGTAGCTCAACACACTGAAAAGGTTGGCGACCACTGTCATATATTATAAACAAAAATTAAAATGCCGGCAAAACCAGTGGCGTGCGGGTTCTTTAATGGTAAGTTTAGACGCGAATTGATGATATGGCACCCATATTGTTCAAATAAGTAAGGAGGTTCCGTAGCTTTCTTGATATGCTGTATAGTGTTTACAACATCAAGCTTCACGGTATGTCCAGAATGTCCAGAATACGTGAGGCTAAATATTTTTAGTTCGGTTAGCTATGAAAGCGTGTTCTTTCAGTTTTTTTAAACTTTTATTTTTTGATACCCTTACTCATTTCGGTCGGACCGGTTCTTGAGCTACCGGTATGAAATTGGAAGACAATGGGTGATATGCATAAAGGAGAGTGGCTACTTTTGACTCGCATTTTTAAAGTAGCCACTCCATTTGATATGCATAAAAATGTTAGTAGAAGCTCACACTCATAAGTTTCTACTCTTTCCGTGAGGCTGTACTCGCTCCTTGAGTGCCGACTTCAATTTTTATATGCATAAAAGTGAGCGTCCACTCTGACCGCTGAGTGCATACTTGAAGAAATGCGAGATTCCTTAGTAGTAGACTCAGCTTTATAAGAAGTGGACGAAATGGCCGAATTTATGCTTATTTATCAGCCTACGAAGGTGTTTAAAGATCGTAGGGAATCAAGTGAAGTAGACTATCGGCCTTATATCGGTTTAGTAAAGTTAATGTTGAGTGGATAAGTAACCATTTTTTTGGATAGACAGAAGAATATAGGGGCGATGCTTTGAGCAATATAGAAAGAATGAGGGTTTTTTTACGATATTTGGGTGATCCAGGATTTCAAATTGTCATAGGAGAAGCTATTGGCGTCCATCAATCTACGGCATCCCGAACCGTTTCGAACGTTATAACACGCATTGTGCAGAAGTCGAACATTTGGGTTAGATTCCCAACCACATTTGAAGATCTACACAATGCTAAAAATGAGTGGCAAGAGAAGTTCAATTTTCCTTCAGCTATTGGTGCTATCGACTGCACCCATATACCGATTCTGAACCCGTTTATTCATGCAGACGAATATGTGAACAGAAAGAACTTTGCTAGTATAAATGTACAAGCAACGTGCAATTCAAACGAAGAGTTCACAAGTGTGGATGTTTCTTGGCCAGGATCTGTACACGACTCTCGGATATGGAAGAATTCTGATATATGAAATGGTATAGGGCTAGTGCTGTTTTGTTGGGAGACTCTGGGTATGTTATAGCTCCTTGGCTCATGACTTCTTTTAGGATTGCAGAAACAGCAGAACAAAGATCATACAATCGGCTGTTTACGAGAGAGCGAGTTATAATAGAGAGATGTTCCGGGCAACTAAAACAGCGATTTCCCATTCTACATAACAAAATACGCGTCGATACAGAAAAAGTGCCCTCTCTGAGTTGTTTTATCTTGCATAATGTGGCTAAGCACCTTAATGATGAAGATTTTGCTGTTGATATACCGGGAGATGGCGAACAAGAAGAAATCCATAATCAACATGCTGCTGACTATGCAGATGGAGTGATACGTCAGAGAGATCAATTTAGAAGAGATGCAATATCAAGAATTATTCATGGCTGTCGGGTCTAAGTAAGTATCTAGCATGATCCAAATTTACAAATTATGTAGATATACGTTGAAGAACGATGTTTAATTACTCATAACAAAAATTAAATTAATAACACTTTCAAAATGGCAACTTAAGAGAAAGTTCTTAAAATTAATAAAAAATAAGATTTATGAAACATGAAGTACTTTTGTCAGTCCTGTCCTAGAAATAGGCTCATGAAAATTGGATTTCCAGTTTCTGCACTTTCATTTAAAGTTGATAAATTTGGATCAGATTCATTAATATTTTTCTTGTGAAGTAGCAGTTCCTTAGCTAGCCGAAACACTTGTATTTGTTCAAGTAAAACGAGACGTTGGAGCTCTGTTATTGATAAATCTCGTGCTTCATCAGTTTCCACTAATCCTCGTTTTCCTTTTTTTTAGAAGGCTCCTTACTGGGTCCAGCTTTCATTGTGGTAGCTTTCAGTACTGGTCCAGAACTTCCAGATGCTTCTTCGGTGATTGTTTCTTCTTCAGCACAGGCTGTTGTAGTGTAATCAACGCTTTTTTGTGGGCAACCTGCCACAACAGCACCTAAAATTTAAAATATATGCTATTTATATTTATTGACATGTATATACAGGGTGACTTTGAAGTTGAGTCATTAATTTTCAGATAATGATTGTAGAAGGAAGATAAACCAAAATATGTGTATAAAAATAAAAAAAATATAAAAAAAAATTTTTACCTTGTTTTATAAAGTATCCTCCCGACAAGTATTTCAGTGCGGACCTGTATTTGATCGTGAGGTCCCCTGTGAGGTCTGAAGTCACCTGATTCACGAGCCCGTTGTACTACATTAACAAAGGCACGAGGGGTTGGTTGCACTCGATTGGGAAACCGATCCGCATAAACATGTGCCATTTTTTATTTCGTTTGAGCCACGCAACAGACACTATTCACACGCGACTGTATGTATAACTGAACTGAATAAAATAAACATCGTTCCAAATTCTTTCGCTTTTTTGTTTCCGATGCGATGAACCGATAAGGTGGATTATATCCGTTGTTGCCAAACACGAGTACATGATATTATTGAGACAGGGCGGTACTCAAACTTCCAAAGGGCTATAACTTTGTTACTTTAATTTTACCAGAAAAATGGTAAAGGAAAAAAACATTTCTTTTGATCATATCTACTCACTGTTAAAATAAATGACTCAACTTCGAAGTCACCCTGTATATATATATATTATACTCAATCACATCTTATACCTACTGTATGGAAAAACAAAAAAATACAACTAACATTGCAATCGAGCAATACTAGGATTTGGTTCTCCTTGTAGAAAATTGAACAGTTCTTGTTCCCATCCTTTCAATTTTATTGGTTTGTTTCCGGTTTGATATCTGTCTGTCTTCGCTTTTAATCTGGTTTTTATGTTTTGAATCTTCTTCCAAATCTCCCCTTCATTATATTTAACTCCTAATTCGGCTTCTACCTTTTCTTTTATTTCTTCAGCCGCCTTACGTCGTTTATTTTTGATTTCCGGGATGTTAGATTTTTCCAACAAAACAGGATACTGTTTAATTATATCAACAATACTGTTTGATTTTCAGATGAATGGTCTTCAGAATAGGTTGACATCATGTAAATGAACAAATAATAATCGTCCTAAACACCACCGACACAAACGTTTACCGGTATACAGTAGTAACTGCTCGCAATAGAGAAATTGCCAATTCGACGAGACAACAAAATACAAGTCGGAACTCGAAAACCAGAGTGCCTACTCAAGTATTTCATTAGCACTTGAGTAGCCTCTCCGTTTCTCGACAAATATTTTATGCATATTAAAACCGAGTATGCTCTCCCTAACAGGAGTAGTTACTCGCTACAATATGGAGTCGCTACTTCTGAGAACCCACTCGCCTTTATGCATATCACCCATTGGGTGATATGCATAAAGGTGGGTTTCTTTACGATATGTGGGTGATCCAAGATTTCAAATTGGCATAGGAGAAGATATTGGTGTCCATCAATCTACGGTATCCCGAACCGTTACCAATGTTATAACACGCATTGTGCAGAAGTCGAATATTTGGATTAGATTCCCAACCTCATGTGAAGATCTACACAATGCTAAAAATAAGTGGCAAGAAAAGTTCAATTTTCCTTCAGCTATTGGTGCTATCGACTGCACCAATATACCTATTCTGAAGCCGTTTATTCATGCAGACGAATATGTGAACAGAAAGAACTTTGCTAGAATAAATGTACAAGCAACGTGCAATTCAAACGAAGAGTTCACAAGTGTGGATGTTTCTTGGCCAGGATCTGTACACAACTCTTGGATATAGAAGAATTCTGATATATACAACGTTATCAAATGGAATAGGGCTAGGGCTGTTTTGTTGAGAGATTGTGGGTATGGTATAGCTCCTTGGCTCATGACTCCTTTTAGGATTGCAGAAACAGCAGAACAAAGATCATACAATGGGCTGTTTACGAGAGAGCGAGTTATAATAGAGAGATGTTTCGGGCAACTAAAACAGCGTTTTCCCATTCTACATAACAAAATACGCGTCGATACAGAAAAAGTGCCGACCCTTGTCATGAGTTGTTTTATCTTGCATAATGTGGCTAAGCACCTTAATGATGAAGAAATCCATAATCAACATGCTGCCGACTATGCAGCCAGAGAGGTCAATTCAGAACAGATGCAATATCAAGAATTATTCATGTTCATTCAAATTTACAAATTATGTAGATATATGTTGAAGAAGGATGTTTAATTACTTATAACAAAATTAATAACACTTTCAAAATTTTAACGTAAGAGAAAGTTCTTAAAATTAATAAAAAATACCATTTATGAAACATGAAGTATATCTGTCAGTTCTGTCCTGGAAATAGGTTCATGAAAATTAGATTTCCAGTTTCTGCACATTCATTTAAAGTTGATAAATTTGGATCAGATTCATTAATATTTTCCTTGTGAAGTAGCAGTTCCTTAGCTAGCCAAAACACTTGTAGTTGTTCAAGTAAAATGAGACGTTGGAGCTCTGTTATTGATAAATTCCGTGTTTCATCGGTTTCCACTAATCCTCGTTTTCCTTTTTTTTAGAAGGCTCCTTACTGGGTCCTGGGTCCGGCTTTCATTGTGGTAGTTTTCAGTACTGGTCTTGAACTTCCAGATGCTTCTTCGGTGATTGTTTCTTCTTTAGAACAGGCTGTTGGAGTGTAATCAACGATTTTTTGTGGGCAACCTGCCACAACAGCACCTAAAATTTAAAATATATGCTATTTATATTTATTGACATGTATATATATTATACTCAATCACATCTTATACCTACTGTATGGAAAAACAAAAAATACAACTAACATTGCAATCGAGCATTACTAGGATTTGAATCTCCTTGTAGAAAATTGAACAGTTCTTGTTCCCATCCTTTCAATTTTATTGGTTTGTTTCCGGTTTGATTTCTGTCTGTCTTCGCTTATAATCTGGTTTTTATGTTTTGAATCTTCTTCCAAATCTGCCCTTCATTATATTTAACTCCTGATTCGGCTTCTACCTTTTCTTTTATTTCTTCAACCGTCTTACGTCGTTTATTTTTGATTTCCGGGATGTTAATTTTTCCAACAAAACAGGATACTGTTTAATTATATTAACAAATACTGTTTGATTTTCAGATGAATGGTCTTCAGAATTGGTTGACATCATGTAAATGAACAAATAATAATCGACCTACACACCACCGACACAAACGTTTACCGGTATACAGTAGTAACTGCTCGCAATAGAGAAATTGCCAATTCGGCGAGACAACAAAATACAAGTCGGAACTCGAAAACCAGAGTGCCTACTCAAGTATTTCATTAGCACTTGAGGAGCCTCTCCGTTTCTGGACAAATATTTTATGCATATCAAAACCGAGTAGGCTCTCCCTAACAGGAGTAATTACTCGCTACAATATGGAGTCGCTACTTCTGAGAACCCACTCACCTTTATGCATATCACCCATTGTATCAGACAATTTACCAAAGATACCCGAAAGACCAGTGGCGTCGACATCCTAGAACAATCTGTGATTGTGACGGGAACAGCTAAGAACCCGGGACAATAAATACATATTAGCCAGAAAGAAATATGTATTCAAAGCTCGAGAATAAGCACCTTATAAGGGAGAATCATTTTCTATCCTAATTGAATAATTCGCCGGACAAAAACTATCCCAAAACCTTTATTTGAATAAATTTAACTTACGGATTATTGTATACGGATCTCAATACAAGTGGGAGATAAAGCCTAGGTTAAATTAGGAAAAAGATGCGTTCTTTGGGGCGTATCTACATGCCGTTGAGAAACGTGTAAGAATGGCATGGCTTACTGAGAAATTTGGGATAACTAAGATTTCCCAAGTCATTTTTATTTTCAAAAAACTGATTAAATTTTTCTATTGGCACTTTTTAGGCACTGCATGGTTATTTTTTTAAAATTTTGTGGGCGACGGTTCTCTTTTGAGAAACCATCATCAACTTAATTTTTTATATGGTCCGAAAAAGAAGTACACTCTGTATCTAGTAGCATTTTTATACTTATTCTAAGACGTATCACATTTATTTTCTTGGTTATAAGGAAAAACGCAGTTGTTCTGATTTCTTTTATTTTTTTAAGTAGGCGTTGCAAACAAAGGCTTACGTAAATACCTGGCACCGAGTATTATGATTATTGTATATTGTCAACATTCCTTTATTATCGTCAAAGATACCAGGCGGTCATTTTAGCAATGAAGAACGTGCTACATTTTGTGCTACAAAAATACTAAAAATACTGCAGAAATATATGTTGATAAATTTCCCAAAAAAAGGCAGCCAAGTAAGTCCATTTAGTCAGAATTGGCTCGAAATTTAAATGAATTTGGTTCATTAAAAAACCGTGTTAGCGAAAATGTTTACAAGCAGTCGTCGAGAGCTCCGAGATACAAACTCTGCAAATTGAGAAAAATGTAGGAGTAGCCAAATCCACAGCTCAATTTATTTTGCGTTATCGTTCTAAATTCAGGATTTGCCAAGGACTTAGACCAGGGGATAGCGAACGGCGCCACCATTTTTGTGATTGGTACACATGAATGTGGAAAGAAGAGTTCCTTCAAAAATAATATGGTCGGTCGAGAGTATGGTTACTAATATTAGTATCTTTAATCGCCACAACACTCATTACTGGGCTCAAGAAAATCTGCGGGTAAAAAAGTACCCAGACATCATATACACGGTGTGACTTTTTTTGCGGGCCATATAGAAACATAAAGTTGATGATGTATCTCAAAAACGTCGGGCACAAAATATAAAGTGTAGTGCTTAAAAAGTACCAATGAAAAGGTCCATTAGCTTTTTGATATTTCTTATGCAGAGGATCCTTATCTTGTATATGGTATTGAAGGTAATTGAGCTAAAACGCATATAGTGAAAAAATCTCTGAAAAAATATAAATAGACATTCATTTTCTCCCCCATAGAAATGACTCCCCAAAACGAGTTGCACCTCGTAAAAATACTCTATTATAGAGACAATTTAAATGCTAGGTGGCATAGTGTGAGAATACCTCTGAATGGGTGACAAATAAAAAATATAAATAAAAATTAATTTTCACCTCCAAAGAAATGATCCCAGAAAATTACTTGTACCTCAAAAAATTCTTTATATTAAAGACGATTTATAGGCTAGGTGGCATGATACGAGAAAACTTCTAAAGGGGTGGCAGATAAAAGATATGAGATTCAAATTCATTTTTAAAAAAAATATTATGGAGACAATTTATAGGTTAGGCGACATGGTGTGAAAAAGCTTCTGAAGGGATGGCAGTTATATAAATAACAATCTATTTTGACCTCCAAGGCAATTATTCCCCGAAATAAGTTGTACCTCAAAAAATACTCTATATTAAAGAAGGTACATATAAAGATAGGCTAGATGGCATCTACTTATAATGCTTCTGAATGGGCAGCAGATTTTTATTTATATTGTTTTTATTTGCCACCTCTCCAGAAGATTTCTCGCCATATGCGTTTAGCTCATTAATTACGTTCAATACCATATATACAATAATCCGTGAATTAAACTTATTCGAAGAAAGGTTTTGGGTTAGGTTTTCTCTCGGCTAAATATTTAATTTCGGTGGAAAATGATTCTCCCTATAAGGGTGCTTATTCTCGTGCTTTGAATATTTCTTTCTGGCTAATATGTATTTATTGTTGCGAGTTCTTAGCTGTATCCTTCACAATCACAACCTGCTCTAGGGTGTCGACGCCACTGGTCATTCGGGTATCTTCGGCAAATTGTCTGCTAAATTTCGTCTGAAAACTTCGCATCGGTGATTGAGCTCTTCTGTGCCAGATACCTCATGTTTAATCCCATTAGGCCGTTGTTGCCCAAAGTTATTTCCCGGAATAAATAAGTAGCCTATGAGCTATTCCAGAGAATACGATATTCCTGTAGCAAATTTCTCATTTATAATATTGGTAGGAATTTAGCTGTGGATATCTTCCAATTATCAAGCACAATGTTTGCCACTAAATCTGATTTTTTGATTACGGCACGACCACTCTTTTTCCAATCGACCGTGTCACTCGGGATGCTTAAATCACATTACTGTTCTCTCCAGAATCAAATCCTTTCAACATTTATTCCGCCACGTCTTGACGTGTTATGTGTGGGGTATCCAAACGGGTAAAACGTTTCCGAACTTCTAAATAATCACATATCATTTGATCCATACTTCATATTCCGTTTCTGTCAGCTGTCTATCTGTGATTCGCGTTCTACGTACTTTTCGGTTACTTGGTGAGGCCGGTCTGAACTTGGATTGTTTTCTGAATTAAACACGCTACGTTTGAAAGTTAAACATAATCTAATCTCTCTATGATCCTCCTTTTTCATTTTGATGTCATATTTTTGTAAAGTATATAATTACGTGTAGTCACCATGTCCTTCATGAGTAATTGTACAAATAAATAAGTTATATAGTTCTTTTCACGGTTTTTGGCGGCCGACCCCGAGTGTACAAATACTCTACTCCACATGCTAGTTGGCAAATCTGTCGAACATTGCTGATCTAATAAAGGTCAGTATGTCCGACCATTCCGCTAAATATACAACTTCGCCATCAAACTACATGGCCCCGAATATCTCAGCACTTAGACCGCAATACATGGTGCAATAGCCCAGAAAGTTGTTCCGTTCTCCTCCCAGCACATGGGGCAGGGAAAACCGCAACCAAAAGGTTGAGCGATTCTCTACCCCTGCCCAGTAGCGAGCGCGCCGACGTTTGTCGTTGTCTGTTACCATCCTCTTGCCCTTTCTGCAGTCATGTCTCTCTTGCCACGCTTTTCTCCGGTCCTGATATGCCCATTCATTCAGGGCGGTATTGATCTGGCTCCTGCTTTCGCTCAGCCTAGGCTCGGGACCGATGCAGGTGCTTCTAGCCCCCCAGCGACCAGCATTCTCGTTGGCCGGCCTCCGCTTTGTCTGGGGATCCACTTCTTTGGATCAGGCTAAATAAACTCTAAAGAGCCGTAGTACATTCCTGAACTAAGAGTGACCTTGTCCTCGGGGTTACCACTGGTCTTAGGCCTGCTTATGAATATGCTACTACCGAAGATATGTGGAGATTGCTCTCCTTCCTACCCACGTTTTTGGAATGACTAACCACCGCACATAGTAGTATTTGACCTATTTAGCTGACCAAAACTCAATTTTGTCAATCCATTCGCATTTGAGTATAAGTACTACCCCAAGCAAGCTAAATAGTTGTTGATTCTGGTACAACCCCTCTCCGGTACCTGCTACCCTAATCCGTGTTAGGATTTCAGTTGAAATCTAGACGTCGTCGTGGGTGTTACCTATTGTTTATCACCATTGTTTGTGTATAGTTACGTTTTAACTGTGAATATTGTCTGTGTGGCTGTAAATATTGCAAGAAATTTTAATGGATTCTGAAAATTCAGGTAAGACTGCATATATTTTAAGTAATCGTATTGTTTTATCATTACTTTATTAACAATAAGAGCATTGGGAATAATAGCTTTTATTTAAATACTTTTTAACGTTTACATTATGATCAGAAAAGCATAAAGTACATTTGAGGGTGCGTCCCTGCTATATTTTTTGATATATCAAACAGGATAGCTCTTTTGCATTCAAACTATTTAAAAATCAGCTGCGGATAGGGTTTTTCGTGATTTAGAGTTATTAAATAATAAGATATAGATAATAGTGTTGTCCTGTTTGAATCCATTTTAACATAAATTCGTTTTTACTTCATTTCAGGGTTACCAGGTGGTTCCAACACTACACTAGTTACTCGAAAATCTTTATTCGATAGGATGCAACAACAAGACCTACCTAATTTCAACGAAAAATTGGAATATGTCGCAAACGACCTTTTATTGTGTAACGATTATTCCGATGAAGAAATTGAAGAGATGAAGCATACATTTTCATATTTGAAATCTGAGTTCAAGCAGAGGTGGATAAGAGCTCATAAAAAAGAGGATGTGTTCTTGAAAAATAATGACAAATGGTTACAAGAACGTTTCTCGATCCCAAAAGGTAAGCAGCAGCGTTCTGGTCGACCGCAAAAAACATTTTCCGAATCTTCTGAGAGGACCAAACGCAGAAAAACAAAATCGATTCGAAGTGCGATGAATACAGATGTATTGGTGCAAGCAGCTCAGACATTATTACAAACTTCTGGTCAGAGGGATGCCTCAACTGTACTTAAAGACCTAACTAAATGTCCGAAGCGTGCTGAGAAATACAAAAAGGCTTTTCGTAAGTCCCTGCAGGATAATGAACAACAACTTACACCATTACAAGCGCTATCACTGTTTGTTGAAGCTGACCTTCAAAGCGGCAGTATGAAATAATTAGGAGTACAAACAAAAAATACTATCCAAGTGTTACCCACCTAAACCATCGTATCAGGTGACTGAGACGAGTGCTGATGCAAATTTACAACACTTGCTAGATCATACCGTAACACGACTGTTAACGTATTTGGGAGAAGTTTTAAATGATTTTGATCTAGAATAATGCAGCACGTTAGTGTTGATTTGTAAGTGGGGTTGTGATGGTTCACATCAAGCTTAATTTAAACAAAAAATGGAAAATAATGCTACAGATGCCAATATTTTCCAAAGTTGCTTCGTACCACTTCAGTTAGCTTGCGTTACAAATAAAAAAAATAATTTGGCAAAACCCGACACCATCTCCGCCTCGTTACTGTCGCCCGATTAGAATAAGATTTGTCAAAGAGTCTGCAGATAGTTGTATAGAAACTGCTATAAATACATTACATAATACTGAATTTACAATGGGAGTGAAATCCTGTTCGGTAAAGCATATAATGAAATTAACCATGGTGGATGGTAAAGTATGCAATGCTGCTACACATCAACAATGAGATGCTACATTTGTGGGGCAAGATCTAGGCAGCTCAATGATTAACCATCAAGAGGGATATTAATACAGAAACGTTAAGGTTTGGATTATCATTATTGCATGTCAGGATCGGGGTATTTGAAAGCATATTACACCTGTCCTATAAACTTTCTGTGAAGAAATGGCAAATAAGGTCAGATAAGGACAAAGCTCTTGTAAAACAAAGAACAGCAACAATACAAGAAGCATTTAGAAGGGAAACTGGTTTAATAGTATACGTACCAAAAGTTGGTTTTGGAAACACTAATGACGGTAATACCAGCAGAAGATTCTTTGCCAACCCACAACTAGCAGCCGACATAACAGGGGTCAATTTCGAACTTATTTATAGACTCAAAGTAATCTTACAGGTTATATCAAGTGGTCATCAGGTCAACTGCGAAAAATTTTCAGACTATGGTTTTCAAACTGCTAAACTTTACATTAAACTTATCCATGGCAGCCTATGTCACCCACAATGCATAAAATCCTTGTTCATGGTGCAACTGTAATGGAAAATGCATTATTACCTATCGGGTTGCTATCAGAAGAAACCGCAGAAGCACGAAATAAGCATGTTAGGCTGTACCGTCAAAACTTTGCTAGGAAATTTTCAAGGGAGGCGTGCAACCTTGATGTATTCAACAGGTTGTTGCTAAGCTCGGATCCTCTCTTGAGTAGTATAAGGCCAAAGCCGAAAAAGACAACTAAACCATACTCAAAAGCAGCCATTGATATGTTGCTTCCAGCTGATCCTAACCCGATAAATGATTCGGACACTGAAGAATCCACGGAAGTAGCAGAAGAGGAATCTGATGAAGAATCGTGGCACTCATCGCTGTAATTATCTTAATAATTGTATATCTATATTTTTCCCATTAAATAAAATTTGAATTTACTGTACTCTAACTGTATATAACTATTTTATTTATATAACTTAATCATACACGAAATATAACGCATTCAATAATGTTCACCAACGAAATAATTTTGGCCAGCCAAATCGGTCAAATACTCCTATGTGCACCGGTTCTTGTATCGCCCATCTGGCCTCGTCGCGTATCCTTAGGCATGGTGTCATGGCCTCCGGCTTTATTCAGGCATCCAGTGGTGACATTCCCAGGATAATGTCAAGGGGGCTGCGTATCAGTAACGTACCTGCTACTCGCTCTTGCGTACATACTTTAATTCGGTGATCAAGGAGTGTTGAATTCACTCTTTTTCTGAAAACACTTCTATAAATTCAATTCAGACTGCCAACAATGTACCATTCCGCAAGGCGTCAAAACGGCAGCGGCGGTGCAGTGCGGTATCAACTTGTCGCTTAGCTCATCGTTTCGTCGTTTTCTTTGTTTCCAATGGCTGCTCGCGCAGTTAGTTCGTTCTTCCGTTGTACACTCGCGGGTTGTTGACACAATAAAATCGCCATTAGCGTTCAGTGCTTCTTGCTACCTGTAGTTAGCACTATTTACCATACAGGATTGAGAGGCGTAGCACGGGAGCACTGGATATCACGGGGCTCAATGAGGACGAGTTAGCTAGGGCGAAAACCTCGCATTCGTAGGTAAAATTTTCTAAATCGATTCTTTCGTGGAGGATCTTCAGCATAAATAAAATGGTTTCCGGGCGGTAACCTAAAACAAACAAAAAAATGTATTTTTGCTCCGGATAAAGTTACCTACTTTGGGCTATTTATTCATTCTGAACGAAAAAGGCTTTGAGTAACTTTTCTTATAGACGTTTTTCGAGTTACAGTCTAAAAAACATTAAAAATTGCCATATTCAGTGCTCAAAAACTCGGTTGAAAAGAGCTGATTTTCTGTTGAGTTACTCTGAGTAACTGCGTATGTGGCGCCTCTCTCTCTCTCTCTCTCTCTCTCGCTCTCTCTCTCTCGTGTGCATATATACATGCACTACATTTCCTAGAGCCACACCCTTCTTTCAGACATTATTGGCTGCATACAAATACGTGTCTTCCTTTAGATAGTTTAACCTCCTATATCTAGTCCTCATTGTTTAAACCTTCCCCTAAAAAGCCCGAGAGCATAGCTAGCGTATTACCGTAGCTATAGTGCTATACATGGTTGACCAATCGATTTTTTGATAAAACTATTAATAAGTTATTGTACACGACACAAGATGAACCATTTCTGAAATACTTACATATTATTATGCAGGGTGATCCATTAATGAATCATTCATTAAAAATGCATTTTTGGAATCGATTGTCCTATTTTTGTTATACATTTAGATTGGTCATTGAAAAATGGCGTCAAGTACGTTGACTCTACACTTCCCACGCAATGCTATGATCAGTTCGTAAATAAGTAATGTTCAGCATAATTTAGCTTATTTCAGAAAAAAAGTAAACTATAAACATGTATATATAACAAATGGATGAAATAGATCAAGTCCGTCATATTCGTCCCCAGCTCCCAGCCATGCGACAAGTAACGGCAACGTTGCTACAGGAATGATTATCAGTAGTCATTCTATTCGAAGTCAAATATACGGGAAAATCTTTGTATAAAATATAACTAATAGGTGTCTAGAATTATCTGGATTGGAAGCGTGTATAAGGGCCAATTTCACCAACATTAATATTTAACGGTCCCTTGGACCAATGGGAAAATCCCTTATCGAAATGCAATTTGACGGAAGCTGTCAAAGGTCTCTGAATATTAGTGATTTCTATTAAAATAATGACTAGAATCGTGAAAATTCGACTGTATTATAAACAATACCACTTTGTGATTCCAACATGAGGCTTTTGCACAGAGAAAACAAGACAACTTTCATGTATTTTGATTTCTGTTATAAATTTACATTTAACAATCCGTTATCCCCAAAGCCAATGAGAATGCGGCAAATAATAGGTCGATTTTCTAGCTGTTAAATTCAACAGCAGGTTTGGACGTTTTTTAATTCATGGCAATCTGGAATTTGTTACGTTCAATATACTGAGTGTTTATGTTATCCTTATAGCTATATACCTGTTGAATAGTGTGGATTTGTCTGTATTCTGCAAGAAAATAGAATATAAAATACTTTCCATCCAATTCCTCATCTTCCTGTACATCATAATAGTAATCATGTATTAATTTATGGGTTAATGAATTTCTTCAAAGCAATAAAAACATTATGTCCTCTCCATCCTAAAACACAGATAATCAGGCCAATTCTGTTTAGCTATAGCAATATTGTTACTTGTTATTATGAAGAGATCTTGCTATGATTTAACAATGTTTGCGATTGTCCTATTCTGTTCAATATATTTTAGCCAGATGATCTGTCATTTTGAATAGTTCTTGTTTTTCGATCTTGTTATCTCGGCAAATAGTATTTAAGTACTTGCTATCAATGTAACAACATTGTTATTGCAGAAAAATGGCCGTCAATCCGGTTTTTGTGAATTTTGATGTAAACTTTCGCCATACATTTGAAAACGTTCTAGTTAGGTAAGAGGATTAACATACAGTTTTTTATTTGTGTAACTTCATGACCAACAAACATTGCAGTCGAAGTTTACGCTTGCACTTCCGAAATATCAGAGACGCAAGTAATCCGTTTGAAATTGCTGAAGACAAGTTCAAAAAATTGTTTCGTCTGAATAAAGTAGCAGCAACGGATCTAATTACTCAGCTACAAGGATACGTTGATGAACCTACCAGAAGAGACACAGTACCTTTTCATCTGCAGGTAACAAAATAATCAACATTTTACTATAATAATAATAATGATTAGTAATAGTACATATATGTGTATAATCAAACTGATATGTAATATGAATTTGTAACGTTTCACAATTCATTCTAAATAGAATCTATTTTCTCTATGAATCTTCAACAAATTATTTTCAGGTCTTTTCAAGTTTATTATTTTATGCCCATGGCGGTTATCAAACAACCGTAGGACACGACTTTAATATCGGAATCAGCCAAGCTGTAATGAGCAGACTTATAAACAAAATAAGCAGACTAATTGCATTACATTTGTCACCTCGATATATCAGGTTTCCAACAACTTCAGAAGAAGTTAGGAGAGTCAAAGACGGGTATGTAGGTATTTTCTCTACATAATGGCCACATCATATCATGAGTTTTTCAATTTTCAGATTTTTAGAGAATCATCAATTCCCAAATGTTGTAGGCGTTATCGATTGTACACATATTGCGATAGTGCCACCCAAAACAGATGATCCTATTAATCCATCAGTAGCATATATTAATAGAAAAGGGTTCCACAGTGTAAATGTTCAGGCAGTAAGTTCATTTTTTGTTAAGCCTTGACTGAGAACATAAATTCGCAATATTTTACAGATTTTCGACTCTCACCTAATGATTACTAACGTAAATGCGAAGTATCCTGGAGCAGTCCATGATGCAGCAATATGGGACTCTTCAAACATACAGAGACATCTTAAGCAAAAATATGAAGATGGAAGACGAAACTGCTACCTACTTGGTGATTCAGGATATCCTCTCCAGCCGTGGCTGATGACACCAATCCTCGAAACAAGAGCTAATAAGCCCCGAAGCTCACTATAACAGTATACATATCAACACACGCAATGTGGTTGAAAGGGGCTTTGGTATTTGGAAAGCCCGTTTTAGATGTTTAAGGAAAGACAGGGTTCTTCATTATTCTCATGATACAAGTGGCATGATAATTTATGCTTGTGCTGTTTTGCATAATATTTGCAGAATATATAATGCAGAACAAGAGTATGAAGATAATGGCGACTCTCATGACAACACTGATCAGACTACTGACAGCAGCCATCCTGATGATGCTGCAATTCCAAGTAATGATTTTCTCACAGAGGGCAGGTTTATTCGCCAGCAACTTGTAAATCAGTTGTCTACTGCGATCAGGTGAATTATGTAAGAAAATGTTCTCTAAAATAAATATTTAATGCAGATTTTAGTATTTTCATTTTTATTACATGACATCAGGTTTTTGATGTGTTGCTTAGAGCAATTGCTATATCAGATAGCCCTTGAGCTAACTGTGATATTGCACCAGCCATCACCTTCACAGCTTCAGCCATTTCGCTGGTGCTTTGTGCATAAAGTTCAGCTGCTTCGTGCAGCTGTGTGCTCTGTACATGCGGTCTCTTTTGTTTCTTCCTTGGAGCTGCAAAAACAATACACTTGATAAGAACAGTCAGAACATACATGTATATATAGCTTGGTATAAAAAATCAACTAAATAATCAAGTTATTTGTTTAAATCATATTTTGGTCAGTGAATCACTTGTAACTTCTTGTCAGAAAATAATTCTCTCCTGAATGAGAGACAGTTGATTATTCAAACAACATATCTTTGTAAAAAATTGTATAGTTCAAGCAAACTTAACTTCTAAGAAAGTTAGGAAACAAAATATTTTTTGTATGAATTAAATTTCATCAAGTGGAATAACTAAACTAGTGCAAGCTTAACATGTGAATGCTTTGCTCCTTTATTTTTAAGGCACCAATAAAAAAAAACATTTTGCAAATAGTAGGCTACCAAATTACACAAACAGGTTGATATTCCCTTGGAATTTTAAGAGCGGATGCCCCTTAGCGATACCATATTAGCATTATACTAACAACCTACCTGTTCCACGTCTTGGTGTTTGTGATGGTATTGGTGTAGATATCTCATCGATATTTTCTTCTTCTCTTTCAGCTTCATGCTGCTCTATTGCACCTTCTTGTATCTCAGTGACATCTTGATCCATTAATTCAAGTCCTGCAGGTAGTCCAGGCTCAATATTTGTTAAACTGGGGCATCCTAGTACATGAATCCAACCCCCTAATACATTCAACAGTCGGTTTTCCAAATCTGTCAGGTCTTTACAAGTGTAGCCACCACCTCCCGTTTTCATGATGGAAGCCTTATGGATACGGGCCTTCTTCTTAGTTTTTGATTTCCACTCGTACAGAAACTAAAAGAATATTATGATAATAATGAACATCTTTTTATCTTTAGTATTTCGATAATACGATTAGGTACTTACAGTTTTCCATTGTTTCTTATCTTTTCTTGCACCGTTCTCCACAGAGTTCAACTTCTCGGTCAATTCATCCCACAAAGGTTCACAGTCACCCGTGTTCAACGGGTGCATTTTTTGTGTGACAAGTACCCGGTTTTCCCCAAGAAAATTGATTATCATCTCCATTTGATCTTTATTGGTTCGTTTGCTCCTTGAGTTCGCCATGACGAATTGTATACAACAATACAAGGAACAAGGCACAGGTTGGCAGCAAAGAAATAATTTAGTCGCAGTCGGTTATAAACGTGTTATAAAATGAGGTTATGACCGGTCGGATATGACAAGGGTGACAAGACAGGATTTGACAGAGAACAGAAAAATGTAAGAAGATGACAGATTTCGCCAGTGTTGCCAAGATTAGCATCAACTGAAATGCTCACGTGATATCTTTATCTGTAACAACATTGCTAGCTCTAGAAACTCCTAGCAATACTTGCCAAAGGGTAGTGAACAGAATATGAATTTGGTAAACAGTCTTGTTAATAGTTTCAGTTCGAGCAATATGGTTAAGATAGCAATATGTTAGGCCAGATGCAAACAGAATTGACCTGAATATGTGTAAGACGTGTCAATCCCTACATCTCCGTGATGCATAATGCAATTACTATGGACACTGACAAAACATTATGATAAATTTCTCACAAATATGTCTTCTAACTCCAAAAATCATAAGCAATAATAATGTTTCTTTCTTGTTTGGGTGCCTTTTTCACTGGCGGGGATATCTATCTGTCACTCGCAGGGTTGCCAAGTCTAACGACGATGACGTCCCGTGGTGGAGGGTGCGAGATGAATCTTTTACATTTGCTAGTTTTGAATTTAAATTAGGAACACAAACATAGTACTTATGATAGTTGGAGCTAGACTGATATCACTTCTTGAAGAATATTTGGAAAGTGTGAACACCATCATGGTCTGTTGTATCTTCAAATTTCAAATGAAGTATCTGAAAATTCATACATACAGTGGACCTTCCTCATAGTTTACTATCCTGATTATGATCATCTTTGGCAGATGGGTTGTATCATCAAATTGATGAACAAATATAAGAAAGCTCTGATATACCTACGTACAGCGGATTTTTCATGAAAATTTACTAGGTAAAGATCTCCTATTTATGAAAATATTTTTGGTATCATCTAACCATTGCAATCAGTGCACAAAAACTCTGACATATGATTTATAGCATAATCCGCTGCCCTATCAACACAAATTTAACATACAGGTCGCCTAGCCGTGGGGATGCAGTGGTCGGGATTAATATCACGGCAGCAACTGATGATTTGGGCATGTTTGGTAACAACGTATGAAGTAAAACTCGCTAACTTCACAAATTTGGAGATTTTGTACAATTTCTTTGAAAATGATGAAAGATATGTCTGATTTTGCAAGGTAATGTCGCAGCCAAATGGCAGTCGGTCTTTCTGGACGCTGGCCAAGCAGATTGAAAAGAACTTCTCACACAGTAGCCTTCCACCACTTACGTGTTAGGATGGAACGATTGTAACTGACTCGAAGGCCAAGGCTGAATTGCTTGCCAAGATCTTTGCTGCCAACTCTACTATGGATGCCCCCCAACAAAGCTTCTGGTCCGGACTTCATTGTACTGAAGAGTTGTGCAGCGGAGCTTGCTCCAATTCTTTCGCGTCTCTTCCAGATATCTTATGAATCCAGAAAACTGTAAATTTGCTCATGTCTAACCCATCCCAAAAAAAGGATCTAAAACCGACCCTTACAACTACAGGCATATAGCTCTGCTTTCTGTTATAAGTAAGGTGATGAGAGGTGCATGAATCGCAAGCTTCTGGACTACCTCGAACGTGTCGGCTTGATTAAAGACCGGCAGTATGGTTTCCGACACCAGCGATCCACAGGGGACCTCCTAGCTTACGTCACGCAATTGTGGAGTATGCTAATCGAGTATTACGGTGAGTCTAGATATCACGAAAGCGTTCAATCAGCTGTGGCAAGCTGCCCTCTTATGCAAACTTCCATCCCATGACCTTCCAGAAAAGCTTTGCAGATGGGTGGCTGACTTTCTCTCTGGCCGCAAGGTATCCGTCGTAATTGACGGGATCTCCTCTTCATCCCGCAAGGTCAACGCGGGTGTTCCCAAGGGATTGTTCTTGGCTCCGACACGGTTCTTGTATATCAACCTCCTCCTTTCCTGCACGATTAACCCGATCCACAGCTTCGCTGATGACAGCACTCTACATGCAGGAATTCAGAGTGACAAGCTGATCTCTGCAGCTGAGCTGGAAAAAAGAAGATTAGCGGCGACTTACTCTCTGACGAGAGACCTGGATGTTATCACTGCTTGGGGACGCAACAATCTTGTACAGTGTACTGCTTCCAAAACACAGTACTGTACCGTGACGAACAAAAAGCATCCTAGCGCTCATACGGTTCCGATGGATGGCCGGGTTCTGCCAAAGAGCCGTTCATTTCGACTGGTCGTAGTCCAGATCACGGAGAACTTGATCTGGCACGAACACATCTTTTCAGTTTGGACAGCTACTGGGACAAAGCTAGGCTATGTGTTTAGGGCTAAAAAGTACTTCCGCATGACCTCACTCTGTACAAGGCCCAGAAAAGGCCTAGCCTCGAATATTACTCACAGGTTTGGGGTGCCGCCGCCCCGACTATATTATCTTTGCTGGATGTTGTCCAGAGAAGGGCAAACAGTCTTGGGTCTCTTTCACACCGGCGGGCCGTCGGCGATCAAGTCCTCTTCTGCCATACAGACCCGGCTGCTTCGGTACAAAAAAAAAATAACTACAGAGGAAGCTTCCTACTTCCATTGTATGTTGAATGGGGAGATAGCGCAGCATAATCACTAGTTGCGTTCAGTACTTGTAACTGTAAAAAAGGCGAACTTTAATGGAATTACCAATGTAGCCAAAAATGTTGCTGGAAATAGCCAGCGGACAAGCGGAGAAAAAAAGTCGCTAAAGCATACAAAAATCGGCAACAGTGTTGTTTTGTCCAGATGACACATCACTCAGTCCCGACTAGGATAGTGAGGGGACATTTTATTTATACTGATCGGTGCACGAAAATAACTGAATGACTCGGCACACTGCAAGTAGGGAAAGTGATTTTTCTCATGTACCAAAAGAAACTAAGGAACAGTCAAATAAGAATTCCATCTTTCAGGCATGAAACATGTGTCGAAATTAGGTTTAAGTGTTGTATGAAAGTGTTTTATTGATATCGATGAATTTCTAGAACATCCGAAGGTCTGAAAAATCTTTGAAAGATTTGAAAATCCCCAGAAAATATATAAACATAACTATTAGTCAAGCGGGTCAAAAATCTTTGGAAGGCAAATATCGAGAACCACAGGCCCCAGGGGCGCGGGGGAAAGTGGAAAATGTCTGACATGTGAGGCAACTTGAAGTGAGATGAGATTATATCTGAGAAAGTAGCCAAAAGGGAAGCTACTAAAATCAGTCTTGTATGGTCTAAACTGTTAAATATTACCAAGCTATTCAGTCGCGTTTTCTTGCAGTGAAACCAGTGTTGTACTAGTGCATATTCCAAATTCTTATAACAGTACCAATTGATATATTCATGTTTTTTTGATGCGCATTCTGAACTAGTTTTCGCTCATTTTAGAAACATACAGAACTTGAAGCACTCGAGCTGGTGTTGTCTACTGTCTTCTGTTTTGATTTCCATCTTTGAATGCAGTCGTGCTGTTTGCTCGTGGTTAACTATTTTTTTTTCGATGATTCATCATATAACACGGAAAAGGACAAAGAAATGAAAAATATGCTTCATTGATATTACTGCACGCGACACGGCATGAGAGTTGTGTAATGTTATTTTGGAAACAAATTTAGGATCAACGGTATTAACTAAGGTTGAGTATTTTAAACACAAAAACGGCGCTAGTTTTATCAGAAGAAAACACTATATCTCTGAGCCACAGAAGCAAAGCGAATCTCAGGCTTTCGATTCTCCTATCATTAAGTTGCGTTCAGTTCTAGCAACTGGTTCATGAACAAACTGCTTTATGCAACAATGCCACAAAAAATATATGTACAGAAACAGAGCAGATATTCCAGTCTGTCAGTCGAAATAACGTAAAAACGATTCAATTCATATTTTTTAACCGTTCCATTGCATTCCGCTGATTGCAAACGTATTCTCCCATCACTAACATTGTGAGACACTAATTTCAAATGTCAATTCTTCTTTGGTCTATTCTCCTTTTCCAACGTTACTGTAGTCTATGTTTTGTGGTCACTTGTTGTTTTAAGCTTGTTGTGTTATTTGTGAAAAATGGATTTTCCGTATAAAAAGTGCTGCCTCCAAGATCTTTCTTGCGCAGAATTACATATTACACTGTCGTGTACACGTTAAATCTGCACTGACCCCCAAATACGTGGATATATTGAGCGTACCATGAACCATCACCGATGGTGCGACTGATTATACACTGAAATCAAAACAAAAAACTGCAACTGCAATTGTATGTATGAATGTTGAAATCTTAAACAGTTTCGGACCAGTGGTGCCAAAATGTCGTTTAGTAATTGGAAAGAAGTGTATGAATAAAAATTTTGAGTGAAAAGGCTTTTTCATGTAAGGGTTTGGAAGTGCAGGTTTGCAAATGTAGGATGAAGTATTAAAACACAGTAGGTGAAAAGTTAGCATCCAAATATGCAATTAGTGAGGCTAAAAAGCTTAACCCTAGGTTGCTCTTGAAAAACGTGAACTTGGATGGGATGGAATCTCCGGATGATATTATATCCAATATTACTAGATTGAATAATCTGGATGTTAAACAAAAATCTCAGATGAAGTTTGTTACTAAGTTGAATTACAAAAGCAACGTTGATATTGTCATCGAGGTAAGCCCACAGCTGAGAAAGTATCTACTTCAGCTTGGCTCACTGTCTGTGGGTTGGAAAAAATCTTACATTACCGAACATTTGCGTATAATTAAGTGTATGAAATGTTGTTCTTTCGGTCATATGGAAAGGGACTGTAAGGCGGAGCTCATTTGTCCGAGATGTACCTGCAAACATAAGCTTAAGGAATGCAAATCTGAGGCATTGCAATGTTCTAATTGCCTTAACCACAATAAATTATATAAAAAGAATTTGCCGTTGGATCATTCCACTGACTTTCCTCGTTGTCCTGTGTTTCGGGCATATGTCGAAAGCCTTCAACAGCTTGTGAACTATGAATAACTCTTTAAAGATTTGTCATTTGAATGTGCGATCTCTCACAGCTTCTTTTGACGAGTTTTCCTGGATGGTGAAAAGCAAATTTGATATAATAGCTGTTACCGAAACTTGCTATCTGCAAATATACTCGATCATTGTGTGAATATAAATGGCTATAATTTTTTCCGTAAGGATAGGCTACTAGGGAGGGGCGGAGGAGTTGGTCTTTATTTTAAACAAGTATTCCAGTTTAGACCAGTTGAAGTGAACCTCTTGGCTAATAGCAAGCTTGAAGTTGTAGTGTAGTAAGTGCAAATTTGGTTCCTCTAGTTGTTTATTTATTGTGGCTTACAGACCTCCTCATTGTCCAGTTAATGAATGCATTAGTCAAATTGATAATTTCATCTCGTTTTTCTTGCCCCAATTTGATAATATAATCATCTTGACATGACATGAATGTAGATTTGATGGATCCCAGCAATGCCCTCAGCGGTTGTTTTGATTTCTATGGCTTTAGGCCCGTATCGTCAGTCGTCCCTACAATTGTAGGGCGCGTTTATGGCCTCCTTGATTGTCATACTCTTTTCTCTCCTTCAAAAATTTCTAGATTACACTCGTCCCGTGTCAGCGTCAGCGCTCTCCTATTGTTAAGATATGTTTTCCTTTTAAATTGTATGAAATTTCAGGCTGATAAAACATGATAAAACTCAAAAGCAAGCACAATTTGATGCAAATAGATATTTGTGACATAACCTCAGAATAGAGCGCTGACACGGAGAAGTAGAAAACTATGTCAATCAAGGAGGCCATAAACGCGCCCTACAATTGTAGGGACGACTGACGATACGGGCCTTAGACAAGTAATCGATGAACCTACACGTATAACTCGCTTCAGTTCCACCTTGATTGATGTAATATTTGTTAGTGATGTAGATAGCGTTTTAAATTCTGGTACAATGAATGCTGACTTCATTTCTGATCGTAGGTTAGTTTTTTGCGAATTAAATATAGGAATCAAACACGCCGAAGATAAATTTGTGACTTGCAGGGATTAAAAAAATATGCATATTGCCCTGTTCAAGGAGGATTTAGCCATGGCGGGCTTACACAGAATATTCTATGTCAGTGATGTTAACCAAAAAGTTAATATACTCACAGAGACATTACTCAACTATTCATTTGCGCTGAAAGCCATTTGCAGTGCTAATTTAACATTATCTGTGTTCAGACCTGTAAGTGTTCAGGAGATCTTAGATATTTCTGTCTCTATAAAGTCGACTGCAATAGGCTGTGATGGTATCTATTGGTGTGGACATGTTTGGTCTTTGTTTACCTGAAGTTCTTCAGTATCCAACTGATATTGTTAATATATGTTTGGAAAATGGGAGCTTTCCTAATGACTGGAAAGAAGCAATAATTCTTCCTCTAGCCAAAGTAAAAAATTCCATAACTCCTGATCATTTACGACCCGTCAGCATACTGTGTTTCTTTTCAAAGATATTAGAAAAAGCTATTTATCTCCAAATAATTGAATATTTAGAGATGAACAATTTACTTCCTGCCCATCAGTCTGTATTTGGTGCTGGACACAGTACATCTTCACTTCTCCATTTGACATACAATATCTTAAAAAATATGGATAAACATATTAATACAGTTTTAGTTTTGGTCGACTTCTCTAAGGCGTTCGACACTGTTAACCATAAAATTTTGTTGAGTAAGTTAAAGTATATTGGACTTTCTGAAATTCCACTTAAATTTTTTGAAAATTACTTAACTAATCGTAAACAAAAAGTGAAGACAGTTAGAGGTGTCTCATCTTCTGTTGCCGTTTCTTCAGGTGTCCCTCAGGGCTCTGTCTTTAGGTCCTTTATTGTATTTGATATATACTTTTGATTAACATTCATGTATTGAGCAATGTGCTATGCAAACTTACGCTGATGATATGTAGCTTTCTTTTCATTTTGACTTGTCTCAACTTAATGAAGTGTCATATAAGATAAATCGTGATCTTGCCAACATCACTGATTTTTGTAAGACACATGTTGAAGATTAATCCGGATAAGAGTACTTGCATACTTGTTTAGCCTAAACATTTGCATAATAGAGTAAGGGACAGAATTGCATTGAGCATCAACAACGAGCTCATTCCTATTGTGGAACAAGCAAAAAATCTTGGTGTCACCCTCAACTCGAGTTTAAGATTTGACAAACATGTGTGTCATCTATCGAAGTCCACCTACATCAAATTAAGACTGCTATATGCTAATAGATTCGTTTTGAACTTTAAAACGCATAATAAGCTATTTGAAAGTTTGATAATGTCGAGCGTCAGCCACGCTTTAACCTTATACTATCCTTGTCTTGACTCGATGAATCGGTGTAGGATCCAAATAATGCAAAACAGCTGCTGTAGGTTTGTGTATGGTCTTAGAAAATATAGTCATGCCTCCTCTAAGATCAAGGAGTTGAAATGGCTTAAAATAGATCAACAATTTGAAAGTCTTAAGGTATTTGTGCATAAGATATTGTGTACACCACATTCAAAAATGTTTCACTTTCAATGCTGTGAGGTTATACAACTCAACCGAACCTGCCTGGAGAAGCAAAAGTGTAGTAACATTTAGGAAGCTGGTTAAAAATCAGCTGTTAGATGTATCATAATTAGTTGTTATTATCTTTATGTTTTTTTTTTGTGTTGTCATCCGTTCAGTATTGGTTCTGACTGTTTCCTTTTTGATAAACCAATATAGCGCGGATTTATCAATTGATTGTATTTTTTCCCTTTATTATTAGCTCACATAGTTGGAAGCCAGATCGATGTATTTATTTTTAGGTTGCATGTATGTGACTTTGAACTGTATATACATATTTAAGCACTCAATAGGATTGGGTGTAAGAGTAGCCAACTGGCTAAACTTCGCCCTATTGTTGTGTTGCTAGTAAAGACATTTATTGTTATTATTATTATATTTCACACATCATAGTCTAATCTGTATATTAGCCTTGAAAACTATCCTCGAGAGACGGATCTCGTACCTATCGCCCGCGGCTGTTTCTGGCATCGTGCACCGACCGTGATGACTGTTCTGTTATGGAATCACACGTATTTCTGTCGAGCAACAGCATAGTGTTTACTTTGCTCTTGCCGCACTAGCACGCCCACGGTGCCACGTCTGCCCGAGTTAGGCATCGGGGAGAGGCGACGTTTCCAGATGCACTACCGGTAGTAGTGGTGTTGAAAAAGTAAATTTTCGTTACTCGAATACTCGTTACTCATAGATACCCGAAGTAACGAGTACCAATCCGAGCACGAAATGATTACTTTGATTATTCTGTTTTCCGTATCCGTACCCGGTACCCGTACAATCGTTGAGTGACAACGCGGGTTTCACTGTAGCACTGTCGCTCAGGCATCAGGGTTGCCAGACACCCCATATTCTTGGTGAAAACCTGGAAACTCGAGATTTAAAAACAACCAAATTCTATGTCCGCCAATCAAAAAAAAATTAAGTTTACCTATTTACACAGTGACTCAATTTCGCTTTTATTGTTGTGATCTTGGCAACCTGAAAAGGAATGAGTCGATTGGATTGAAGCAAAGTTCGGCAGTATTATGAGGCAGAAAAGCGACAACAAGGTAACAGCACCGTTCAGGAAAACCACAATAATAAAAATTGTGTCAATTTGACTGTTTACTTGTACTGTTTTGCCAAAAAACAATTTATTCAGTATAACCACCAATAGTTTGTGTAGACTAAGCTCCACGTAGAATTGTTTATACTGGTATATGCTTAATTGAAATGCTTCGAAAAGTTACTTGCTATTCTGAATTTTCTTAAGACCATATAGAGATCTTTCTGACTAAGACATGCTTTCTAAGCATTTCTAGTAAATCTCTATCCTATAATAACCCATCTCGATAAGGATAAAGTTTGCATTAAACACGGCAGATTTGAATAAACTATGCTCAAAACATTTTGCAAATTTTAAGGTTGTCTATTTTCTTACAAGATTCGGTTCCATTGAACTAGTTCAAATTCCACATTAATTAAACGAAAGACGGCGCACGTTGCCAAATCGTTACAGTCATATTACTCATAGTAATCAAAGTAACGAATACAATAAATGATTACTTTGTAGAAGAGTAACGATTAGTTACGAGTACTCGAAAGTAACGAGAGTCAACACCACTAACCGGTAGGGCAGGGAAAAAATGTCTATGGACTAATTGTATGGACCTGTTTGACTTGTTTCTCAGAGTGCCCAGTTTGTGCTGAACATATTCCTTTGCGTACTGATAAATCAGTCAAAATGAACCAGAACTAGTATAGAACTAGGCTAGGTCAAAACGAAATAATCTAAATATTTCAAAATACACTCGTATATGCAAAAACACTTCACTAAATCTTGAATTGAAACTTCGCAAAGGCTGGTAAGCCCATAAAAATTAAAAAAAAAACGGAAAAACAAACAACTCTACTCAAAATTCGTACTTCAAAAATAGATACGGAAAACGGTACACTACAATTCCTATGACTAAAGAACGAGTCAATCAGAAACATAAAATCTGCCAGGTTCTGGATTAGGATCGACACGGTAAGCAAAATTTTCAAAAAGTAAATCCAGAACCTCAAAAATACTTCACTTACAGTTACCGGAATTACCACTATCTCACTAAAACGGAACCCACTGGTCAAACGGAACACCTTTTAAACTCACCCCCTTACCTGCCCACACCCCTAGTACATCTCATTCCCAAGAGCTAGATCAGAACCTGCAGGGTTTCCAGTCCGAAAAGCGACTATAGCCAGTTCTAGTTCCTCCCCGGAGACCAGAAATGCCTCACTTCCGTGTAGGTTACAATTTCCGCAGGCTGAGTACTCTAAAGTGCATTTAAAATCAAAAACAGAACCAAAAGGGATCTTAGTACCCTTTTTGCCCACTCTTAGGGATCTTACAACGCCCACATCACCAGGAGGGTTGTGTGACAATTCTCCCAAGGCATCGGGACGTTGAACAAACACTGTTCAATAGTTACAAGTGCACTACATGCCTATTTCAACCAGTGCCTAGATATGCCAGTTTGGCGTGTTTTCCCCTGCAAATCCCTGGACATATTAGTACTGCCTCAGGACGTCCTGAATGTCTAGTGCTATCACAACACTTAAAATTTGATTTTTGATTTGCTTGAGGATTCGAGACTCTACATGGGACATAATTCAATTTAATTCATGGATCTAAAACAAAACAGAACAATATGAGATTTGAGGTAGAGAGGTAGGCAGGAGCAGTCAGACTGCTGCGCCCGTACAAGCGGTAGGGAGAAGGCAAAGGGACAATTCCGTCCCTCTTTAGAGCACAACGCTCAAATTCACTTGGCTGGTGCGGAAGAGTGAGTTTTGGCAGTTCGGAAATTCATGCCACAGAAACAGGAGTTAAAAGAAAAGCTCTAGTGCTGACTCCTGGAGAGGTTGAAGGAGCTATACTCAAGAAAAAAGAAAATCCAGTGATATACGACCTCATGTATAATCTGGAAACACTCAGGTACAAGTTGGCACGGTTAAATATAGTCAATTCTAGAAATTAAGGACTTAAACGTGGATCTACAGCATCTCGCCACTTCCTTAAATAAGGAATTGCTGAACAGCTAGCTAGATACCGTAAAATGGAATAAATCAGAAATCCCAAGTTTTGACGCCGATGTGCAGACTGAGATGCACAAGCAAGAGGGCGAACCAAAACAAACATGAACAACAGGAAAACGAGTTCCAAAATTCATAGAGTTTAACAAGGAAGCAGAATGGCCAGAAGCATGCTTCCAGGTGACTAAGGTAGTAACGTGGCAAGCTAACGCTTCCTTGAAGGACGCTAGTACGCTGATACTGGTAAACACAGAGGAGGGACGGCAAAGTGCTAACGCAAATCAAATACGTCGTTAAGACCGTTTTCTCGGACGTAGATTGTGACGACTTCCATGTGCAGAGCAAAAAAAAGCTATAGCTATCAAGGTTGCTGAAGACAACGAGCAGGAAATGATAGAGCAAGCTCTAACAGTAGTTCAAAGTCATGGTTGGTGAGCTCCTGTCAGCCCGCTTCGATTCAAAAACCCTAAACTTTTACGAAACAGGTTATGACAAGACATGCTGAATGTGCGGTCGAAAAGTGGGAAAGCCAAAAGACAGTGCCGAACAAGGACACCCTTATAATAAAAACAGATCAGGTTGAAAACTCCTACGTTAATACGCTTGGGAGACTGAGGCAAAAAATGAATCTACAAGAAATAGCAGGTGCAGAATAAAGGAAAAAGCCTCGCTGCATACCAGTTTAAGGCAAAGGCGACCCAAAGGCAGAAGTGCTTCAAATGTGGAGACAGCTTCGTTTCACTACTAAACAACAAGCAGCTAACAAAGCTGTAACAAAATAGGCGACGCCTGAAACAATTACAAAGAAAACTGATGAGCCTGCTTTATCTCGACCTCAGGTTCATAACACTGAGGATGAGGGATTTCAGATTGTCAGAAACAGAAAAGACAGGCGAACGGATTGAAGCAACACTCCAACAAAATAAAGTTAATATGTACAAGCAAACTTAAACAGATGCAGAGCACACGATTTGCTGGATCAGATCGCAAAACAAAATTCAATTGAGGTTGCTCTGGTGTCGGAGACGAATAAAAAGATAATAGAAAGATGTTCATGGAAATCAGTTGCAGACAGAGACGCAGCTATTAGGATATACAACCAAGCAGCTGAGACGTCTATTAAGGGAATGCACACAAAAAAGGGACGATTTGGATAGGGATGGAAAAAAGAGCTGTGCTCTGTATATTTCTCCAAATATAGCAATTGACGCTTATTCGGAAAGATTAAATGAATCGAAAACTCTTGCGGACGACAGATAAAGCAGTACTTGGTTGGGGGAGATTTCAAGTCGAAGTCGACAACTTGAGGAGCAAAAAGCCCTGTTACAGCAAGCAATGGTGGCGAGCCAACCTTTATCAGAGAAAGCCAAACATCCTATATCGACATTACTTTCCACAGTAACAACCTAATGGGTGAAATCAACATCTGGATAGTACTCGATAATGAAAACCTCAGCGACCATAAATATGTTATGTTTGAAATAACAACTATTAAACATGAAAGACCACAGACAAATAAGATCCGCAGGTGGAAGATAAATGCTAAATTAAAAGCATTCCTCGGAAACCTGCAGTTAGCCCTATGGAGTATCCAACGAGGGAGGAGTGGGACGCCTTTAACCGGGGACTCAGAATTGGTTACATACACTATAGAGTCTCCTACTGATTCTATACCCAAAATTCTGCTATCTTCCTCTTCTCCTTCTGAATATTCATCTTCAGTTTCCAAAAAAATACTAGCACTGTCCGTTTGATTTAAATTGCTAACGAATTCATAGTCTACAACTCTATCAACCGCGGCCTCGCGTTCTATAAATTCTTTTTAAAGCTTCTTTGTATGCTCGCATCTCGTTTTTCACTCATCACTCCCCCAAATGTATTGAAAACTCATGGCAGCACGGATAACTTGATAGCTTTCAAGCGTGCGCAGGCAAATGCACGACGAACCATTCTTGAAAATAGGCGCAACATAGAGAGATTATGTATCATCCATCACTTCTAAATCTAATTAATCGATTTCACAATGCAACAGTGATTTACACTGATGGCTTAAAAACCCCCACAGGAGTTGGATGTTCTATTGTCACCAGTAACATCGCACATGCTTGGACCTTGTCACCATTAGCATCAATTTATACAGCTGAGCAATGCGCAATATCGGAGGCCTTGAGATACTGTACAATGATTGAGATACCGCTACCTGTTATTATAGCAAGCGACTTGTTAGCAGCTTTGACTGGTCTACAGGATCATAACATCAAATAGACCGGGAACTGTGGGCAAAAATGGGGGGTCATGTGATACAGCAGGAAACCTACTCGGAACGATAGTACTACATGAAAAAATAACTTGCCGTCACTTGAGAGCGGTACATGTAAGTACAGGGGAAAATTGAATTGATTGATTGAAACAGGGGTCGGAAAAGACTAAATGACTTTTTACGGCTTTCTTTAGTATCACAGATACCGGTGTGAAGTTGGGAGACAAAACTTAGCAGACAATTTTCCGAAGATACCCGAATGATCAGTAGCGTCGACATCCTCGACCAGACTGTGATTGTGAAGGATACAGCTAACAGCTCGCAACAATAAATATATATGCACGAGAATACGCACCCCTATAGGAAGAATCATTTTCACCCCAATTAAACAATTCGCAGGAACAAGACTTAACCCAAAACCTTTCTTCGAATTTTCATTTACGGATTATTGTATATATGGTATTGAAGGTAATTTATTAATGAGCGGTAAATAAAAAATATAAATAAAACTTCATTTTCACCCCAAAAAAATGATTCCCCAAAATCAGTTGTACTTCAAAATAATACTCTATTATAGAGACAATTTATAGGCTAGGTGGAATGGAGTGAGAAAGTTTCTGAAAGGGTGGCAAACAAAAAAATATGTTTATAAATTCATTTTCACCCCCAAGAAAATCATTCCAGAAAATCAGTTGTCCCTCATAAAAATACTCTATTATATAGACAATTTATTGGTTAGGTGGCAAGGTGTAAGAAAGTTTCTGAAAGGGTGGCAGACAAAAAAATATGTTTATAAATTCATTTTCACCCCCAAGGAAACGATTCCCCAAAATCAGTTGTGCCTCAAAAAAATACTCTATTATAGGCTAGGTGGCATGGTGTGAGAAAGCTTCTGAAAGGCTGGCAGATAAACAAATATGCTAAAAAATTCATTTTCACCCCCAAGGAAATGATTCCCCAAAATCAGTTGTACCTCAAAAAAATACTCTATTATAGAGACAATTTATAGGCTAGGTGGCATGGTGTGAGAAAGCTTCTGAAAGGCTGGCAGATAAAAAAATATGCAAAAAAATTCATTTTCGCCCCCAAGGAAATGATTCCCCAAAATCACTTGAACCCAAAAAAATACTCTATTATAGAGACAATTTATAGGCTAGGTGGCATGGTGTGAGAAAGCTTCTGAAAGGCTGGCAGATAAAAAAATATGCAAAAAAATTCATTTTCACCCCCAAGGAAATGATTCCCCAAATTCACTTGTACCTCAAACAAAAAAACTCTATTATAGAGACAATTTATAGGCTAGGTGGCATGGTGTGAGAAAGCTTCTGAAAGGCTGGCAGATAAAAAAATATGTTTATAAATTCATTTTCACCCCCAAGGACATGATTCCCCAAAATGACCTGTACCTCAAAAAAATACTCTATTATAGAGACAATTTATAGGTTAGGCGGCATGGTGTGAGAAAGCTTCTGAAAGGTTGGCAGATAAAAAAATATGCAAAAAAATTCATTTTCACCCCCAAGGAAATGATTCCCCAAAATCAGTTGTACCTCAAAAAAATACTCTATTATCGAGACAATTTATAGGTCAGATGGCATGGTGTGAGAAAGCTTGTGAAAGGCTGGCAGATAAAAAACTATGTTCATAAAATTCAATTTACAAACATATTTTTTTATCTGCCAGCCTTTCAGAAGCTTTCCCACACCATGACACGTAGCCTATAAATTGTCTCTATAATAGACTATTTTTTTGAGGTACAACTGATTTTGGGAATCATTTTCTTGGGGGTGAAAATGAAGTTTTTAGCATATTTTTTTATCTGCCAGCTTTTCAGAAGCTTTCTCACACCATGCTACCTAGCCTTTAAATTGTCTCTATAATTGAGTATTTTTTGAGGTATAACTGATTTTGGGGAATCCTTTCCTTGGGGGTGAGAATGAATTTTTTTGCATATTTTTTTATCTGCCAGCCTTTCAGAAGCTTTCTCACACCATGCCACCTAGCCTATAAATTGTCTCTATAATAGAGTATTTTTTTGAGATACAAGTGATTTTGGGGAATCATTTCCTTGGGGGCGAAAATGAATTTATAAACATATTTTTTTATCTGCCAGCCTTTCAGAAGCTTTCTCACACCATGACACGTAGCCTATAAATTGTCTCTATAATAGAGTATTTTTTTGAGGTACAACTGATTTTGGGAATCATTTTCTTGGGGGTGAAAATGAAGTTTTTAGCATATTTTTTTATCTGCCAGCTTTTCAGAAGCTTTCTCAAACCATGCTACCTAGCCTATAAATTGTCTCAATAATTGAGTATTTTTTGAGGTATAACTGATTTTGGGGAATCCTTTCCTTGGGGGTGAGAATGAATTTTTTTGCATATTTTTTTATCTGCCAGCCTTTCAGAAGGTTTCTCACACCATGTCACCTAGCCTATAAAATGTCTCTATAATAGAGTATTTTTTTGAGGTACAACTGATTTTGGGGAATGATTTCCTTGTGGGTGAAAATGGATTTTTTTGCATATTTTTTTATCTGCCAGCCTTTCAGAAGCTTTCTCACACAATGCCACCTAGCCTGTAAATTGTCTCTATAATAGAGTATTTTTTTGAGGTACAACTGATTTTGGGGAATCATTTCCTTGGGGGTGAAAATGAATTTTTTAGCATATTTTTTTATCTGCAACCCTTTCAGAAGCTTTCTCACACCATGCCACGTAGCCTATAGATAATCTCCTATAAAAGAGTATTTTTTTGAGGTTCAACTGATTTTGGGGAATAATTTCCTTGGGGTGAAAATGAATTTTTTAGCATATTTTTTTAACTGCCAGCCTTTCAGAAGCTTTCTCACACCATGCCACCTAGCCTATAAATTGTCTCTATATTAGAGTATTTTTTTTTTTGAGGTACAAGTGATTTTGGGGAATCATTTCCTTGGGGGTGAAAATGAATTTTTTAGCATATTCTTTTATCTGCCAGCTTTTCAGAAGCTTTCTCACACCATGCCACCTAGCCTATAAATTGTCTCTATATTAGAGTTTTTTTTTTGAGGTACAACTGATTTTGGGGAATCATTTCCTTGGGGGTGAAAATGAATTTATAGATATATTTTTTTAGCTGCCACCCCTTCAGAAGCTTTCTCACTCCATGCCACCTAGCCTATAAATTGTCTCTATAATAGAGTATTATTTTGAGGTACAACTGATTTTGGGGAATCATTTTTTTGGGGTGAAAATGAAGTTTTCCTTATATTTTTTTATTTACCCCTCATTAATAAATTACTTTCAATACCACATATACAATAATCCGTAAGTGAAAATTCGAAGGAAGGCTTTGGGTTAAGTCTTGTTCCTGCGAATTATTTAATTGGGGTGAACATGATTCTTCCTATAGGGGTGCTTATTCTCGTGCATTTATATTTATTGTTGCGAGCTGTTAGCTAATCATTCACAATCACAGTCATTCGGGTATCTTCGGCAAATTGTCTGCTAAGTTTTGTCTTCACACCAGTATCACAGATGCCAACAAAATAATCACGATGCACTTAGTGCCGTACGGAAATAATGGTGCCGGAAGCCATGCAAATTTTTAATTTTCAGGAAATTTTCTATGCTGAAAAATTAATTAATTAACGTACGGCATTGTTACAGTTACCTTTCTGTAATATTTTACATTTAAAATTTACCAACGCACAATGCTGGTACAGGGGTGAGAAAACTTGGGTCGCAACCATACCCTTGTATAGTAGTATAATGGTGGTGAATTGATACAACTTAAAATTAAATAATTTTAATAGTATTTGATGAATTAACGACAATTTTTGTAATACCGTACATTTTTTACTTTATATTTTTGAAGGATATTTCAAATTTCGATTGTGATTTAAGATTTAACTGTGATTTAAGAGTGATTTAGATCAGTTAAATCGTGTCGGTAGCCCCTCGATATTTTCTATCAAATTAAAATAATAAAGTTCGCACTGCAGAGTAACAGTCCGTTCATAATTAGTAAATTTTAGTATTTTTAAGTGAACTTGAATGATAAAAACCTGACGATTTTCTGTGAAATCAGTCACGCGAACTTTTTAGATAATAAGATTTAAAATTATCCGTCTTTTAACAAATAAAGCTTTGTTGTTTAATAGGCAATTGCAAATTGTACATTTGCTAATTAGCAATTGGATTAATATTTGAATATTGTAATTAGCGATTATTAGAAGAAGGACATTAATACATATATGTACCGCTCTTACATCGCAAAGTTATATTATCTTGTTGTCCACTTTCAGGCGCACAGCAAGTAACCGAGTGTCAATATCGCACTCTAACTGCATATTTCTCAGAACTTCACCGTTTTATATGTAATGTTCCATGTAAAATGAACGGCATAATAATTTTTCATAATCATTTATATTTATAAATATAATTTTGTTTATGCCGTACAGTATTTAATAACCATTAGAGACACCTAAAACTTAATCAATATTTTTATGCGCTGCAAAAAAGTATGTAAACAATAATGTACGGCATATGTTTTTTTTTTATTCTTTGATAAACATAAAATAGCAAGAATAATTTTTAATATCTCTTCTGTTATTAATAAATAGTACATTTAATAATCTTTAAATTTTTGAAAATATATATTTTTTTTATTTTAATATATTTTCATGTTGTTCCATTTGTTATAAACAGCTACGTGGTAAAATGATAATATTTAATATAATTTTGTAAAAAAATTGATTGCCATATAGTATCTATGTTATGATTTTAAAGTAAGAAAATGATATTGCACCCCCAAATTTTAGTAATTATTTATTTATATTCATATGAATTAAATTTTTAAGACGGCATTATTATTTAAAGTTATTTTAGATGTTAAACAATAGATTGAAATGAATGCCGTACATTTTCCGATGACTTTCCACCATAGAGGTCTAAAGCAGGGGGTTGCGACCCGAGTTTTCTCACCCCTGTACCAGCAGATATGTACTGCGTTGGTAAATTTTAAATGTAAAAAATTACTGAAAGGTAACTGTATCAATGCCATACGTTAATTAATTAATTTTTCCGCATAGAAAATTTCCGGAAAATTAAAAATTTTTTATGGCTTCCGGCACCATTATTTCCGTACGGCACTAAGTGCATCGTGATTATTTTGTTGGCATCTGTGATACTAAAGAAAGCCGTAAAAAATCATTTAGACTTTTCCGACCCCTTCTGGACAGAAAATTCAATTTTCCCCAGTACTTACATGTACCGCTCTCAAGTGACGGCATAGTGCTAGAAGTTATTTTTTAATGTAGAACTATCGTTCTGAGTAGGGTTCCTGCTGTATCACATGACCCCCCCATTTTTGCCCACAGCTCCCGGTCTAAAAGACCCGTTATTACAGATGTGTTTACAAACACTAAAAGTACTAGATGATCTAGGCATCACTATTATATTCATCTGGATCCCTGGGCATATTGGAATTCCAGGAAATGAAGCTGCAGACATTGCTGCTAAAAATGCAACTACTTCATCTAACGTTAACGTACCCCCGATAAAACATACAGTTCGAAAAAGAATGACAGCTAAGCGTATGTATGAGTTCTGGCAAAATTGTTGGCAAGAAACAAATACGCAATCAAAACTAATTAAGCCAATCGTCAGCCTATGGAACCTCTTATTGACGTTAAAAAGACAAGACAGTAAACGATTACATCGGTTAAGGATAGGTCACACCTCAATCACACATTCATACCTACTATTGCGCCAAGATCCTCCTGGATGCAACTTTTGTCAAGAACCGCTTAATATCTCCCATATGCTAACAATTTGCTCTGGAACTGAGAGATTGCTTAACAGATCATGCAAAAATTAAATTAATGCTATTGTTCCTTAAGTCTGTTGGTTATTATTGGAAAATTTAAATACTTATCTAAGGTCGCACATGTCACACACTTTTTAAGAGTTTATATATTTACAGGAATTCTTTACATTATACTTATACTTGCAATTAAACATGTAACGCTATTTCCTCGGTGTCACTAACTGGCGAACTACCTGCCTCTCTAGTTCAGCAACTCCTCGGGCGCCAGCCTCCTGTTTAGAGTAGGGAGACAACACTATAGACTGAAACAGTCACCTGGGTAGCTTCAGCGAAGAAAATAATTCAGGGATTTGATGCTTCACGCTCAAAGGGTCAGACTCGAGATACTTACTCTTTACTTTCTACTTCTACTACGTCTCTTTTTTTGTATCTCTTACTTCAGGCAGGACGGTATTTGTGATTAAAAGCACGACTTATAACACAACCTGGTATATTAACAGCAAAAATAATTAATGCACGGTCGGGATATCTCAAGTTATATGTACAAATGAGAGAAATCCCTATCTGAATCTAGCTACCCTAGAGATAGAGCAGAGAAGGAAAACAATCGGTTAACTCGGGATCAAACGGAATCAAAAGCGGTTAAAAAGCAACGGTTAAAGCGGAATCAGTATGCGGTCAAGCTAGCAAGCGGTAATGGTGCGATGCGATAAGTCCAAAGCGATGAACGGTTTTCAGCAATATGGTTATGTTTGGGTGAAGAATAAGACCAGGCGTTTAGTTAACCCGCGTTTACTTCAAGCTCTGCTTGTCTCGTTCTCCTTTGGATTTTAATCTGCACCCCAGGGAAGTAAGCACACTGCAGACAAAGATGTGCCTCCCTGATTTGCTTCTTGAATCCCAAAGCAATTATAAAACTCCTAAAGTCAAGCCGCGTACTAGCGCTAATGGACCTTTACTAGATTAAACTAATAGCTCCCTCATGAATGCGTTTACCAAACTTAAAAAAAAAAAATATCGGACACGCAACATTTTGTAACGCAATGACTCAACATATAAAATACTTCTGTATATCTGGAACTTTGCGGGGATATAATGATCACAATTAGATATTGGTTAGTTCTGGGACCTTCAGGGACGTAAAGATATATTATATATAATTTGCAAGGCCAAACAAAAATAAAAACACCTTTTGTTTTCGGCTTTCAGTTTCCTGGCATAGAACTTCACTGCGTGATTGACATTAGGGTTAAGTCAGTACATATTCAAGACAGTCGCCAGGTGTACCGAGGTTCCACTAGTCACTTCCGAAAAACTCGGTGTCTAATTTAGGTAGGAGTCCGGGAATACCTAGCTCATTCGGAAATATCCTTATCTCACCGGCTTTCGCAATTACAACCGAGTAAGGCCTGCCTCGCTAGTCACTTCCGAAACCTCGGTGTCTAACTTGCGAGGGAGGGGGTCGTACTCAGAGAAATTGAGAATACAGCCTGGTAGATGCGGTCGGGTATGTAGAATCACCTGTCGGATGTATAGATTTGTGCAAATAATCTTCAATAATAGCGCTTATGGAGGTCCCAGAGTACCGCAATTAACCAACACTGACGCGCAGAGTCTACGTACTTGACACAAGTCAACTCTCAAAGTGCCCAAAGTAAGAGCTATAGGCCAAACGAGACGGTACGGTTCGGCATTCGGTTGGTATTCGGTTAGATTTATTCCACCGGTCAGCTCTTATTTGCCACCAGAGAAGTCCACTCGGGCCAACGTAGGCTTAGGCCAAGTTCAAACGTAGATAACAAGATTTAATAAGCAATATCGCATTTACGCCGTTCCCGTTTCAAATTTCTATCCTTAGAATTCACAACAATTCACTAAGGCTCAAATGTAAATTACGCTAAGGCTGGTAAACCCATTCATAAACGGTTTTGTTCTAAAATATTCTCAAAGTCTAACTCACAGTTATTTTTTGTTCAGCAAACTAGTTCGGTCAATATTCAAAAATTAAACGGAAAACAAACACCTCTCTTCTCAAAATTCGTATGTCAAAGATATACACGGAAAACGGTACACTACAATTTCTATGACTAAAGAACGAGTCAATCAGAGAAAAATAAAATCACACGGATTCTGGATTAGGCTCTATACGGTAAGCAAAATTTCGAAAAAAATAAATCCAGAACCTCAAAAACTCACTTAGGGTTAGCAGAATTACAAATATATATATATATATATATATATATATATATATATATATATATATATTAATATAATACGTCTGGGATATCAATTGCTTTCAAAGTGATTTGCATATCTGCAGTGTTGCCGAACCGGCAAAAAAATCGGAATCGGTAAATAGTGTCGTTGAATTCGGTGTAAGGTAAATGCCGTCCCAAGATCAGTGGTACATCAAGGAACTTTGAGTCATGAAAAACGTCTACAATGTGCATACTGGTCGCTCTTTCAAAGAGCTTTGCAACCATTCTGGAAACTCCTTTTTTGATTCTTGCTTATAGGATTGTGAATATTTTTCTGTTTTACCCCTGAACTCACGAACTTACCTCTCATTTTAATTAAATATTTATTTTGAAAACAGACAGGTTTCGGTTTCTTTATTGCTTTCCGGTGATGAGGTAATGACGGTAATCTACGAGTCTGTACCTTTTGTATTCATACATATAAAAATCAATTCATGGAAAGTGGAGTAAGGGATGAGGATGTGCGATCGTAATCATAGGCAACCCAAATCTACGCCTCTCATGTGCCCGACTGCCTGAGTGTGTATGCATATGTATGATTGATATGGCGAGTAAAACTTTGAAGACTACATAAAATTAACTTTTAGCCTTATTTTTGGTTTCAGCTCTTTTTCGGCAAGTATAGAAATATTTAAATTATTCATTTTGAAATATGGTGTAGAATGATGTTATCGGTAAATATTCTCTTTTCGGTAAAAATACCGAAAAATCCGGTTCAAGTCCATGCATAGACAATCTGAAATTTGCAATATGAATTTATATTCTAAATTCTATGCATATCCGTTCATATTCGTCAATATTTCATTTGACGCTTTTATTTGTCATCAGATGTTAGCAAAATGTAAGATAGTAAAGGCAACACCGCACCCTGCAGCCCAGTTGACAAGAACGACAAGCTGTCAAGATTAAGGATGTTTAGATCCACGAAAAGTATCGATATGTATCGATTCTTATCATTTTAGGAAGTATCGATACTCTAAAATATTGGAATAAAATTATCGATATCCAGCGGAAGGAAACAAAGAATCTGAAGTTAGTCACTCTTTCTGACACAGTCCGGATCGAAAGGTGACGATACTCGTGCAATGTATCGATATAGATAAATGTCGTATATAAAAATATCGGGTTTGGGAAGCAAAAGTATCGATACTTCTAAATATAGGATCGTATCGAACATCCCTACTGTCAAGATGTATAACCCGAGGTACCGACGGAGCTATTTTGCGGCGTCATGGACATAATTTTAAATTTTCATTTGCGTTTTTCCAAGTGTTGTACAACGATTTTGGAAAAAATCCACGTATAGTCTTATAACGCATAGTAGAGTATATTTCAACAGTTGGCGGAGCTTACTCCACTGGGACCAAGGGTTGACGGATCCCACACATGTGTCCCTCGTTGAGGAGTTTTGAAATGTAATAATCAGCTGTTATTCAAATAAGGTCTAATATAAATATAACCTAGAATGTGTACTCAGTGAAACAAGTTATTGCAAATTCTATTTTTTTGCAGGTTTTAAGTTTGCCGGTAGCTTTACGACATATATTTGAGTATTTCTTAATGGCTGTAAATATAGTGTGGATGTTTGTTCAGTTCCTGAACAACCAAAAAATATTTGACTTTATGGATGTATGGATATCAAAAATCCTGAATGGTTTTGTGGGAATATCGATCGACGGTGCTATAATGGTACTGATGAACTGCAAGTAAATGAATGAATGTCTGGAAACAAGCAATATCTATAAAATTTTTGGTTGAGCCTGTCATCAAGTAGGTACTTAATGGCTATCTGCAAGAGGTTTATAGGGAAAAACACAACGTAGGTGATGTTGAATCAGTAAAATCGCATTTCAATTGAAGAAAATAATATACAAACACGAATAAACTATCGACAATATTAAATAAAAACATGAATTTTATTCAAAAATCGAACTCGTTTTTAAATTTTGACTAAATTATTGTAATTTTCTAATATTCAATAAGCTGGTGATGTTTCAATGACAAGCTGTCATCTCATACTTTAACAGTATTTTGTTTTCAACATTTCATAGCTATTGGTTGCTAAAATTTGTTGATTGGAACTTGAAGCTCATTCGCTATATTTGACGGACTGTTACCCTATAGGTGGAGAATAACGGACTGTTGATTTGATAATCCTTTTGAAAGCCACCCTTAGAATGCTGTTCGCATCTATAATGAAATTAAATGAAAAGCTGGGTATTGAATTGACTGAGCCAAGTGTAACAAGCAGGCAAATGAACAGACCGAACATCGTTACGTTAGACAAGGAAAATCATTACAGACTGAACCTATATGTCCCTTTGCTAGATAATATATTACAGGATTTGGTATACCGGTTCAATGAAGAATCTTTGAATATATACAATTTTAATATTTTCTCTGCGTCAGCATTTCATTCAAAAACTGAAGCTGAAGTAATGGACATATTGTTGGAACGCGTACTAGCGTCACCCCGCCGCGCCGCTACTGGCGAGAGGACCAGACACGTCGCCTAACCTAGAAGCTTGTAACCGCCGTCCTGTCCCCGCGCGCCGCACCACAGAATGAAGTCAGTTGTGAAGAGTCAGTCGTGGGAAGCAGTCGAAGTACAACAGCAGCCAGCACACGCGCGCGGATCGTGGAACGCGGAAGCCCGATCTACACCTGTCGCTTATCTACCCATTCATGTACATGTAATCAATAAACTGTTCTGAACCGAAGACCACTGCGAGTTGAATTGCTCTGCTTACCTATCCTCAACAGGTTACCTGCCCAGAGACAGTGCTACGGACATTGAACAATTATTGCAAGTGCTGAAGATAATATAGGAAGTGTGTGACTAGTGTTATCAAACATGAGTGTGGCAAAAGTATCCTGTATAGACTCGCTTAGCAGGGATAACTACGACACGTGGAAAATACAGATGAGGGCATTGCTGGTAAGAAACGATCACTGGAGTTATGTATCTGGCGAGATAAAGCAGCCACGGCTAGATGATGGGGACGAAGCATCCACGAGAGCTGTAGAAGCCTGGACTAAAGGTGACAGCAAGGCGATGTCGGACATAATTTTGTCAATAAGCCCCTCAGAAATCAAACAGGTAAAGAACTGTAATACATCCAAGGAACTGTGGCAAAAGTTGGAGGGTATTTACCAATCAAAAGGATCCGCTAGAAAGGCCACATTGCTCAAACAGCTTACACTGCAACGTATGGAAGAGGGACAGGACATACGATGTCATTTAAACTCATTTTTCGATGCAGTTGACAAGTTAAATGACATGGATGTAGAAATCAATGCAGATCTATTAGCGATAATGCTACTGTATAGCCTGCCAGCCAGTTTTGAAAACTTCAGGTGTGCAATTGAGTCTAGAGACGAATTACCATCCCCGGAAATTCTTCGAATAAAAATTATAGAAGAGTATACTGCGCGGAAAGGCGACGTTCGAGAAACGGAAGGCGCCATGTTCGTGAAGCGGAATTATGGGAAAAATCACGGTCACGCAGGAAATGGCGGACGGGGCAGTGGCGTCTCGGAAGGTACACGAGGCAGCGGCGTCTCGGAAGGTGCACGAGGCAGCGGCGTCTCGGAAGGCAGAAGAACGTTCAGGTATAAGTGTCACAGATGCCGAAAAGTAGGCCACAAGGCCGCTGAATGTCCAGACAAAGGTAAGACTGTTGCCAATTCTTACAAAAGTGAAGCGAACTGTTCCGAACACGTGGGACTCGTTACCGCGGAATGTTATCATGTTGAACAGAATCACAAAACACTGAAATGGTGTCTAGACAGTGGCGCAACGTCTCACTTATGTAAAGACATTAGTTGTTTTTCTGACCTTGAACGTAGACATGATCATTTGAATTTAGCAAACAGTGAATTTACGGACATTACAGGTTCCGGAACAGCCACGTTTGTTGCTGACGTTTTTGGCGACACGAAAAACATCTCACTCCACAAAGCTTTTCATGTTCCCGACCTAAGAGTAAACTTACTTTCTGTAGCAAAGATTACCGATAAAGGATTTGAAGTTTTATTCAAGAAAGAAAATGCTTTGATCTATGATAGTAATGGTGATATAAAAGTTGTAGCCGATCGTAGTGGCGATTTATACTACGCGAGAGAAGGCGAAGCCAGAATAAATCAGCTTTCATTTCGACCATGAATTCTAAAAATGTCAAACTATGGCATCGTAGATTAGGACATTTGAACTTTCAGGATTTGAATTCTTCATTGAAGAAAGGAAGATTAGGTGGAATAAATATTGAAAATATGCCTAATAATGAGGAACTTAATTGCGAAATTTGCATACGCGGAAAAATGACGCGTTCACCATTCCCGAAGAAGTCTGACAGGGAATCGGAAATGCTAGAAATCGTACATACTGATGTTTGCGGTCCCATGCGAGTAGAATCTCACTCGAAGTACAAATATTTTGTCGAATTCATAGATGATTATTCTAGGTATTGCACGGTATTCTTCATGAAACATAAAAATGAAGTTGTGCGAAAGACTCAGGAATATATTACACTGGTCGAAAACGAAAAGAACAAAAAGATAAAGTGCATCCAATCTGACAACGGGACGGAGTACACATGTAAGGAAATGGAGGATCTCCTGAAAAAGCACGGAATTTCACGTCGCTTGACTTGCCCATACACTCCGGAACAGAACGGTATAGCGGAGAGGAAAAACCGCACTCTCTTGGATACAGCACGTTGTCTAATCATGCAGTCCGGCTTACCTCCGATCTTTTGGGCTGAAGCCATCAACACGGCCAACTATTTGCGGAACAGATGTCCATCCAAAAGTCTGAACGGGTTAACACCATACGAAAAGTGGACTGGAAAGACTCCCGACGTTTCGCATCTCAGAGATTTTGGTTGCAAGGTCTTCTGTCTAAACCAAGATCAGGCCAAGGGGAAGCTAGACGCAAGACGCAAGATGTAAGGAATTTTCATAGGGTATTCGGAACAAACGAAAGGATACAAGGTCTGGTTGCCGAAGGAGAATAAATTCGTAGTCACGAGGGATGTTAAGTTCTTGGAAAACGCAGAAGTCACAAGCCAAGAATGGACAGATTTTATTCTGGAAGGATCATCCAAGGAGAATGAATCTGAGACGCATACTATCGAGGTACAGCTATCCCCAGTTGTCGAGAACGAAAATCCAGAACATGAATCTCCTACAACGGAACAAGAAGAGCCCGAGGTTGATCACGATTCTGAGCCACCCAGGCGTGCCCGCGGGAGACCCAGAATTCGGCGAACTGGTTCGAGGGGAAGACCTAGAAAGATATATAGGTACAGGACACCCCCGAGAGGTTCAGCACTCTCTTCTGAAGAGGTATTACTGTCCGAGGTCCCGATGCATCAGGCAGTCAGAGGCGAGGACGCTGACGAATGGCACAAGGCGATGGCAGACGAAGTGGCATCTATCTTGAAGAATGGTACTTGGGAATTAATCGACCGACCATGTAACCAGCACATCGTTGGAAGCCGTATTGTCCTGAGAAACAAGTACAAGCCTGATGGAACTATCGAAAGGAGGAAGGCAAGACTAGTCGCTCGGGGATTTAGCCAAAAGCCCGGAACACATTTCAACGAGACTTTTGCCCCTGTAGCAAGGCTTAGCTCCATAAGACTTGTATCTGCCCTAGCAGCACATTTAAATATGGACATGCAGCAACTGGATGTTACCTGCGCATACTTAAATGGAAGTCTAGATGAGACGATTTACATGGAAACCCCCGAATATTTGGATGAATCATTGAAGATTATTTGTGATAATTCCAAATACAACGAGGCTACCAGAAAGAAGGCTCGAGATACCTTGAACACACTGGGAAAAGGTGATAAAGTATGTCTACTTAGGAAGTCACTATACGGCCTGAAGCAAGCCGGTCGGAGCTGGTGTCAGAAACTAAGCCTGACACTTAGTGAATGTGGTGCAAATCCAACTAAGTCCGACCCATGTGTATTTACTAGTAAAACAGGGGAAGACATTATGATAATTGTCACTTATGTAGACGATCTGATTATCGCATCACGTGACAAAAAGGCAATATCGTCCCTAAAAGCCAAATTATCTGAAAGATTTGAAATGAAAGATCTGGGATCAGTTAATCATTGCCTAGGGATGGAATTTTCACTCAAGAAAAACAAGATAAGTCTAAGCCAGAGAGCATATATCTTGGAAATACTAGATCGATTCAAGATGGCGGATGCGAACACTGTAAGCACTCCACTTGATCCAGGAACGAAGTTAAGGAAACCGACGGAGAGCCCATCTAGTGAAGAGCTGAAGCTACCGTATAGGGAGCTTATAGGTGCGCTAACCTATCTATCGTTGGGAACGAGACCCGATATTAGCTTTACCGTAAGCTACATAGGACAGTTCAACAACTGTTACACTAAGGAACACTGGACAGCCGCAAAGCGAGTACTTAGGTATCTGAAGGGCACCATCGATCACTCGATAGTATACCAACGAGAAGACATGAATCTAAGAGGATTCGTTGATGCTGATTGGGCAAACTGCCCTGACGATAGACATTCGTATACCGGATTCTCATTCATCCTATCAGGCGGACCCGTATCGTGGAAATCGAAGAAGCAAGCCACAGTGGCATTGTCTACCACCGAAGCGGAATATATGGGTACCACCGAAGCTGCCAAGGAAGCAATCTACTTGGGCAAGTTCATGACCGAACTTGGGTTCGAAAGACTCGCTAACGTAACCCTGTATAGCGACAATATGAGTGCTATAAAATTGGCCGAGAACCCAAGATATCATTCCAGAAGTAAGCACATCGACATACGTTACCATTTTGTGCGGGAGGCCTTGGAACAGAAGAAGTTTAAGTTGAAGCATACACCATCTTCTGAAATGGCCGCAGACGTACTGACGAAGGGGTTGTCGAGGGCAAAACATCGGAAGTGCATGGAACTTTTGGGATTACAGACGACGGACCAGAACCTGTATGTGTCTGCTACGTCTCGAGGGGAAGTGTTGGAACGCGTACTAGCGTCACCCCGCCGCGCCGCTACTGGCGAGACGACCAGACACGTCGCCTAACCTAGAAGCTTGTAACCGCCGTCCTGTCCCCGCGCGCCGCACCACAGAATGAAGTCAGTTGTGAAGAGTCAGTCGTGGGAAGCAGTCGAAGTACAACAGCAGCCAGCACACGCGCGCGGATCGTGGAACGCGGAAGCCCGATCTACACCTGTCGCTTATCTACCCATTCATGTACATGTAATCAATAAACTGTTCTGAACCGAAGACCACTGCGAGTTGAATTGCTCTGCTTACCTATCCTCAACACATATTAGAAACAATCTCTAAATATTTGCATGGACTAAATAGTAACGAAAACAAAAATTTAATAAGTACCAGATTAAAAGCAGAATTTGACCTTTGGAAGTCACGTACACAAGATATTATAGTCAGTGGAATGTCACTGTATTTATCATGTGATGAAAACATTTCAATTAATAGATGCCTACAGTTATTGATTTCATTGCCGGTAAGTTTGCGACATCTAAAAGAAGTTTCTCCCATCTAAAGAGGATAAAAACTTTCTGCGCTCCAGTATGTTACAAGAGCGATTAGTGGGTTTAGGTCTTTTGTATATGCATAGGGATATTAAAAGAGGCGTGAATACAATCATAGATCGGTTCGCCAGCAAAAAGAATAGGCGCCTTGATTTTGTAATATGATAACACCTGAACTTTGTCTAAGGTTGTCTCTCAAATCCATCTCCCTTTTGTTGGCCAATAAATAAAAAACCAGATGTAGTTAAGGGTTTACTTACGTGTAAACCACCACGGTGATCTTTTCCAAAGTATCCAATCAAGATATGTGGTTTTATTTATTGGCCAGCAGATTGATATAAAAGTATGTTCAAATTCTGTTCAAATCACTTTCTAAGCTAATATAATGTTTTATTTTGAGACTGTGAACTGACGTAGTTTCATAGTTTATATGTTTTTGTTTTTTGAGACTGGCTAAGAGAATGTATTTTTGCATTCAATATTTTTTGTGTTTTTCTCATGATTAAGAATTTTATTTTGATTTACATTCAGTTTTATACTTTATTGAAGTCGTAACATATTTGTTATTGTTACTTTTTTCATGAAGATGTATTTTTTGTTGTTTTGTCTGACATTGTTATGTAGAAAAGTCTGTGATAGATTATATTATTTTACATTTTTGTTTTAATATATGAAGATTGTTCGAGCTTGGTTTGCTTTATTTACACTTTGATTTCGTATGATTCAAAATTGAAAAAAAATGTATGTATTTTCTACAGAAATTACTGTAACAAATTCAAATGTCTGCATATGTCCATGCTTTTAATTTTAAATCATTATAACTCTTGAGTACGTCACACTGAGAATTTACTTTCCATTTTACCCCTCCCAGACTGAAATTCTGGGAGCGCCACTGGTTCAGCTGCTTCGAAACTGACACTCCATTTTTCCCATATTTTTGAAGGAAATTCATATAGTATGTTCAGAAGACAGCTGCTCAGGGTGCTATCGGAGCACTTTTTGACATTTTGTTTTTGCGCAAGATTTATGGTGGGTTAACATGCTTACTTTTTTGTGGAACTTTGCGATTTTTTTAAAAAAGAGCCTAGCAAAAAAATGAAAAAGTGGCTCGATAGCACCCTGTAGAATTTTGTTTTAAGCACACTGTAAAAATTTCATTCAAAAATATTGAAAAATGAAGCGTCCGTTTCTACTAATTGGATTTCTGGAAGTTCTGCAGATAGGCGTTCATAATCGCGATCGCTGATGCGTAACTAATCACGTAAATGTAACTACTGAACTTATCCTCAGGTTGTCTCTCTGATATCTCTAGCTTACACTGGACAATAAATGAAACTTCAGGTGGTGAATATACTGATTTCCTGACGTTTACGCTGCTTCGGCAAATTACAAATTTTAACTCCTCTATCTTAAAGCAGTTATACTTCCCACGCCAGTGTCTGCTAATCCTTTGCCCGTGTATAACTTGGAAATTACCGATCGAATTTTTATGTATTTCCACACAGGGTTACTACTATTGCCAAAGTTTCGTAGTTTTAGCCCAGTGGCGGTTAGTATCGTTGAAACTCCGTTTTTGACGTTTCAGGGGTTCCTAATCATTGTCACAACAAAATTGTCGTGCTTAAAAAGTGGGGGTTATAGAAGGTGATTATAAATGTTGCATCTTTATCAGTGAAACACGTTCTATTATTAAGAAGCTTCTGATCCCAGTGATTAAAGGAAATTTAAGTAACGAAAATCCGATGACTAATGTGCTCACGATTTGACAAAATCGGTACCTGCGATATAGGTTTGACACCGAGAGCCAACAGATCTGCAACTGCCGATAGTAGGGAGGAATAAATTCGGATATTTATAATGGGAATTATTAGGTCCTTGGAAATAGGTAATCACTTCAGCGAAGTATAGGGGAATTTAGCGTTGAACTTTAAAATCCTCGATTTGCCTAATAAATATGTTTTTGAGAATGATAATTTAGCGGAATTTATACCTAGATTTTGATCTGAATTTCATGACCCATCATGAATGTAGCCATTTCGCCGTAACTTCAATTTGTGTTGTGCAGTATGTGATGTTTCTCTGGATATAAGCAGAGACATCCATATTCCCGTAGATAAAAACATTACTCCCAATGACGTGATAACGAGAAGGAATTGTAGATTCACTCGGTACGGCGGCTGCGATTTAGTGAGTTGCAAGCCAATTATAAGGGTTCAAAAACATGAGTTTAACCCGTAACTGGTGAGGTTGAGTCTATCAGACTCCGGCAGATATTTTTTTTGCTATAACTACTTTTTGTATCAAGTGACAACAATGTACGCCTATTTAACTTTAGTTTGGATATGCGAGTCCTGTTTGACACGGTGGTTGCAGATCTACCTGAAACATGTGTTTGGGTGCTTGTGTTTTTATACGTCAAGGAGTCCCACGGGCTCCACCTCACTCTTATCGTAAGTTTTTGTGGTTGATAATTTTAATGTTTGTTTTTACATATATGATATTTTAGAAGGAATTACGTGCCAGTACATTAAAAGAGACTGTTACAATAAACGCTAAAGACTATGAGAGTACACTCACGATGGTATAGCAGTGAAATTGTGAGTGACCACGACAGCGACAGCGAGGAGACTCCGGATGATGACGATCAATTTCTGCTCAACGATGGTATAACGCAGAAGTCATTTTCAAGTGAAAATAGCTTTAACGATTCGACTACAGAAACACACTTTTATGAAAAAAAAACATAAATGGTCCTTTATGGAATCAACAAGAAATGTGCCTACAGTCAGCCATAATATAATTCTTACGCTACTTGGTCTCAAAGACGAAGCTCTAAATTCAGAACATGAAGCAAATCCAGTTAAAATTTTGAGCACTTCGTTCATTGAAAAAATAATAGCCATTATCGTAACTTCTACGAACAAAAAATTGGAACAAATTCGTCAAAAATACAGCGGCCCATCACGAGTATATATGAAGAAGGTTAACGATAATCATCAAATTTGATGTTTATAATAAAATTTATAACAAACCAAACATAAATACATACTATACTATTTCGTATTCTAAAAATATACTCGAGAGTCTTAAAAACTCCACATCACACTCAACGTGATAAAAGTGGTTACGGGTTAATGACAGAACTATAAAAAAATCACCTATTTTAAGTGCACTTGTGCACTTTTCAAAATAGTTTTGGCCCACTTATTTTAAGTGCACTTGTGCTCTTTTCAAAATAGTTTTTGCGCAAAGATGTTGGTGGGTTGAAATGCTTACTATTTGTGTTGAACTTCTTAATTTTTTAAAAATATAAGGGTGGATAAAATAGAAAAAGTGGATCGGTAGCACCATGTGGAGCTTTGTTTTCAACACGCTGTAAAAATTGCATTAGAAAATGTTGAAAAATGGAGCGCCAGTTGTGAAGTGCGGAAACCTCTGTAAATCGGTTTTTGGATGAATTTAGTCTACTGTTTCGTGCTACCAGTCCACGCGACGCGATGGTGCGGACCGACTAAGAAAGAACGTATTCAAATAATTTGGTGACTATCCTTCATGAAATAAATTCAAAAATTCAAATTCGTTTATTCATATCAACAATACACAATGTAAATACATATTGAAAACATTCCAATGGAACGAACCACGGAGGCTCTATGGATTATCAGTGAGAAATTCAAAATGTGTCATAAGATAAGATATGCACAAATACGAAGATTGATATAACATATTATAACTTTGTGATATTAGTTTGTTGTCGAGTTATAAACGATTCAATATCCAAAAACGCTCAACGCTGACAGGTTAGTCCGCCAGCTTGAAAAATAGTGACTTTTTGTTTTGGGGCTGTAAAGCGGTGATAAGGAGCTTCAAAATAAGGCATCTTGTGATCATTCTATGGTTTGTTCGTACCGGCTGTTTGCTGACAATCAGCAAACTGATAGTCGGCGACAAGTCATGAACTAGTTCACGCAGTTAGCTGTCACTGACACGTCGCTGACTGTATTAATTGCGTACATGAGAACGTTACGAGTTGGTTGAGGGAGGGCAGACCGATTACCGACAACTAATCCGGTGTTCGTACAGAAACTTGACTGTTTGATGACTGTCAAATCAGTCAGCAAATAATTTTCCAGTAAGTTGTCAGATTTCGAAATCAAGTACAATAATTATTCGAATGTAATTTTTTTCAGAATGAAGTAGACAATTTTGAAAAAGTTGTAAACCAGAATGATCTAGGATTTTTCGTCCAACTATCCAAATGTGCCCGAATTTTCCTTTAGAGAGGAAAACATGGACACTTTCTAAAAAAATAACAGCACCCAGAAAGGTCAAGGAGGTTTGCTCAGTAATTACCATTCAATTCTCATATATAAAGTATAAACATAAATTCGAAGAAATATGAATCCACACATCGAATGACAAGTTGAAGAAATAAACGCATACTAAGAATTCTGAATAAACGTCTGCAGTGATTATGCATGAGAAATGTACGAAGTATTGTGAATGACTTTTAATAAAACTCGGATAGTAGGGTTTTTGTTACCTGTTCCCTTGTCGCCCAGCCGCGAAGTGTATGCACAAACAGTATTTATATATTCTAGCTATGTAAGTCCAACCCAAAGCTGATGAAAAAATAAACAAAATAACGAATTCTTGAGATTTTGTGGTTCAGCTTTTTCTCACGGGTGCCCATGGAGAGGGAGTAACTGACTGTTTGTGCTGGGGTAGAAATAATATTTTCCCTATACAGGGTATTTTAAATTCGACCCTCACCATTGGTATCTCGGAAACTTCAAGGGATACGAAGCCACTTAAATCTTAGCAAAGTTGTGTATTCAGATAATCGACATCGAAAGTTCCCAAAATGGTTTTAATTTTCTCCTGACTTTATTTGTGATGGGATTTCAAAATAAATTGCACATAAACTCTGCCACATTTTCTCCTCTATAAGACGGCACAATTAGAAATTCAATGTGACGTTTCGTCGTCCTGCAGCGTCAACTTAATTTTTTCTTATAGACGCCAAATTGGATTCTTACACACATGAATAGAATTTTTATTCTGATTTAAAAAATGTATGCCATACATTGACATTGCAAAACCTTATTTATTCCAGAAGTTCCTAGATAGGCCTTGAATTTATTAGATGTCATTTGTTTGCATAGCAACAGAGTTTGGAAGACTGAATATCTCTGCTTATTTATGGTTATTATTGTTATTACCATCAATAAAATTTTCATTTTGTATTCCGGTTTCACCATATCTTTCTATTTCCTTTTAATTTTCATCCAACACCAAATTTATGGTCAACTAACAATCACTGAATTTAGGGCTTAAAAAGTCCATTTAAATGTACAAAATTCCAGTATAGTGTCCGCATGAAAAAACAAAATTGATTATGGAAGTCGAAAGAAGAAATGTCGAATTGGAAATTTGAATACGCCATCTTGCAGACGAGAATAAGTAACAATGACAATATGCAATTTATATTGAAATCCCATCTCGAATAGAGAGAAAAAATAGGGCGGTTTTTGGGATAAATCTGGTGAGCGAAACAAACGTCTGATAATTTCAAGGCCTATCTAGGAACTTCTGGAATAACTAAGGTTTTGCAATGTCAATGTATGACATACATTTTTTAAATCAGAATAAAAATTCTATTCATGTGTGTAAGAATCCCATTTGGCGTCTATAAGAAAAAATTAAGTTGACGCTGCAGAACGACGAAACGTCACATTGAATTTCTAATTGTGCCGTCTTGTAGAGGAGAAAATGTGGCAGAGTTTATGTGCAATTTATTTTGAAATCCCATCACAAATAAAGTCAGGAGAAAATTAAAACCATTTTGGGACGTTCTGTTTTTCTTAAAGTAATCAAGGTTTGACAATGTCAATGTATGACGTATTATGCATTTTTTGAATTAAAATTGAAAGCTCTATTCATCTGTGCAAAAATGCAGTATAACGTCCTTAAGAAATAATAAAGTTGATGCTGGAGGACAAGAGGCGAACCGTCATATAGAAATTCTGAGTATGCCTTCTTGTAAAGGAGAAAACGTGGCACTGTTAATGTGCAATTTATTTTGAATTCCCAATATAAATAAAGTCAGGGAAAAATCAAAACGATTTTGGGAAAATTCAGTTTTTCCGGTACTCTCCGGAAGTACTTTGAATTTCGAAACTTCCTAATTGTCATTTAAGCGACTTCGTATCCCTTACAGTTTCCAAGATCCCAATGGTAAGTGCCAAATTAGAAACACCCTGTATATGGAGACACTCACTAGAAGAAAGAAGTGAAAATACTACAAGGACCTAATAACGTCTTTGAATAATAAAGGGTGTTTATACACTAAAAAGCTAAAACGGCTGAACATAACTACAATTATCAAGATCTGCTTACAAAGCTGTAAGTTTCACAGAGTTCCCAACATGGACAAAAAGAACTCAGACTACGAACATACTTAGACGCAAGACTTAAATCGCGTAATTTCGCATTTTGCAACTGTAACAAAAATTTTCAAAAGATTAGTGATCACAAAAATCGTATTAATTACGATTCTTGAAAGTTATGTCCTCTATTGGTCAGATTACTGTATTCATTACCGGGTCGATAAACAAAATATTGAGCACAAAGCAAAGCGCTGGCTGATATTTAATTGAAATATTTTATTTTTTTATGCCAGGGCACCGCGGCTGCTTTGAGGAGCATAAAGAAACTTTGTTATTCCCATTTTTGAACTACCTAAAGTTAGTAGAGCTGGGAAAATCTCCTCATGTAGATTTTTACACGATCTCGACACCGTCGGGACATAGGAGCGGTCTTATCGACCAGTTCTGGATGTACGAAGTTCGACACGCTTACGATGGGAGGGCGAAGTCAGGCAGGCACATCGCGCGGCGACACCATGAAGGAGAGCTCTGAGGGGCAAAGCCCGTTGGCGTAGCTAGATCGCCAACGGCCCGTCAGTGCGACGGTGTCCCCTGACCGTCCATTAGAGATGAGTAATTGATCATTAAATGCCTCTTGCGAAGCAATTTTAGTCCTCAATGTAGTTTCGACCCACTGTGATACCTGTCAAGGTCACTGGCTGACTGATGTCCTCTGATCTGTCAGAAGGTTTTGTACGCACAGCGGATTAGCTGTCGGCAAACATTAAGGCCCGTATCGTCAGTCGTCCCTACAATTGTAGGGCGCGTTTATGGCCTCCTTGATTGTCATACTCCTTTCTCTACTTCAAAAATTTCTAGATTACAGTTGTCCCGGGTCAGCGTCAGTGCTCTCCTACTGTGAAGATATGTTTTCTTTTTAAATTATAGGAAATTTGAGGCTGATAAAACATGATATAACTCAAAAGCAAGCACAATTTGATGCAAATAGATGTTTGTGACATAACCTCAAAGAGAGCGCTGACACGGAGAAGTAGAAAACTCTGACAATCAAGGAGGCCATAAAGGTGCCCTACAATTGTAGGGACGACTGTACGCAAGAAGTGACAACAAAACATAGACTACAGTGACGTTGGAGAATAGATCACAGAAGATCGATTATCGATCACAGGATGGAATGAATGCGCTGCGTTGCAATATTTCGCCGCCTGAGAGGTGTCTAGTATAGTTACATCGTGGTTAACTGATTTTGAAGTATATTAACATGTGAATCATACACGTTAGAGCTCAAACATGTTATTACAATGAAAAAAAATTAAAAGATATAAAAATTCTGTTCTATATATTCTATATATATATATATATATCATTTATTATGTTGTTTAGAAATTACTGTTTTAATTACTATTTTTGTTCATTTGTTGTTTTTGATTATTTATTGTTCGTTATTATTTATTCACTCATTTTAAGCAAATATACCTTTTTATTTTTTTTACTTTCTTTGTCATAAAACTTTTTAGCTATAACGTGTGTAAGTCTCATCTTAATATATTTCAAATCACAGTCAACCACGATGTGAATATACACCTCTCAGGTAGCGAAATAAGGCAACTAGGAGGTTTCGAAATTCGTATCCATCCGTCCTGTGATCGATAATCAATCTTCTGTGGTCTATTCTCCAACATCACTTGTTCTGTGTTGATATTCGACGTCAAGGTATTGCTGGAAAATGGTATTGTGGAAAAATTAATTTCTACGAGTTACAGTAGCTACTATTTCACCTCGGGCTAGGGTTTTCAACCAATTTTGATATAAATATTTTTGTTTTAATATTGAGGAATTGACATTTGAAATTAGTGTCTCATAATGTTGGGCTGGGAGAATGTATTTGTGATTAGTGGAATGTATTGGAACGGTTTAAAAAATATGAATGAATCGTTTTCACTTGATCTCAATTGAAAGACTGGAATATCCACTCTTTTGCTGTTTCTATATTTCGTGTGGTAGTGTTGCATAAAGTAGTTTGTTCGCGAACTAGTTCCTAGAACTAGAATCGAAAGCCTGAGATTCGCTTTGCTTCTGTGACTCAGAGGTATAGTGATTTCTTCTGATGAAACTACCGCAGTTTTTGTGTTTATAATACTCTACCTTAGCTGATCCCGTTGTTTGCTCACAAAACAACATTAAACTCTCATTTTGTGTCTCGTCGTCTCGTGCAGTAATCTGACAATCGTTTCTTTGTCCCTTTCTGTGTTATTATGATGAATTATCGAAAAAAATAATTGTAAATCACAAGCAAACAGCATTCAAAGATAGAAATCAAAGCACAAGACAGTAGGAAACATCAGCAGGAGTTGCTTCAGGACGTGAATACCTAAATCTGACTTCTAAAAATGTTCCATGCGTGTCTTATTTGACCTTTCCTTTTGGTGACTGAAAAATCGCTTTCCCCCACTTGCAGTGCGGTGAGTGATTTAGTTACTTTCGTCCAACGATCAGTATGCATGAAATGTCCAATCACTATCCTAGTCGTGACTCAGTGTTATGTGTTCTATGGTCGTGACAGCACAGTACAGCAAAACAACACGATCGCCAGACTTATATTAAATAAAATATTGTCAAATCAAACATATCTTTCATCGTTTTCAAAGAAATTGTACAATATCTTGAAATTTGAGAAGTTTGTAGCGAGTTTCATTTCATACGTTGTTACCCGATGTGCTCAACTCGTTAGTTGCTGCCGTGACTTATCATCCTGGACCACTGCATCCCCACGGCTGAGCGACCTATGTATTAAATTTGTGTTGATAAGACAGCAGATTATGCTATAACTCATATCTCACAGTTGTTACGCACTGATTTCAACGGTTAAATGATACCAAAAATATTTTCAGAAATGGGAGAGGATCTTTCCCATTCCAGATCTAACAATTTACCAAAGCTGGTTATAATCATTACACCTAGTAAATTTTCATGAACAATCCGCTATGCGTATATCAGAACTTCTTCTTTTAAGCAAACTTTGAAGAAAAACGTGTAAAGGTTTATATATTAAATATATATTAGGGTATTTTGCAATAGATTATTTTCTTCTGACCTTACTAAGTATTCGTCACGATATCGCTAATTGTTAATAACACATGCATTTATGTCTCTCATATCTCACCAATTTCTATATACATATATAAAACTTTATCAACCTCAGATTAATATGTAGAGCTGGATACGTTGCAGGGTATTATTGCACAATCTGGCAACCATGGCGCACCCTCAGAAATGGCCGCTGCATGACATAAGTCAGCCGAGTTGCCCTTGAATAGCGTGGACAGTGGAATTAACTTCTTCAGTATTTAGTTTTTGTGTCCCTACCAACCACAATATTTTATTACCATTATAATTTTTTTAACTCTTATTTTTCAGTAATTACTAATACACTGGTGAACAAAATCAAAATATTTTTTTTGTGACATGGACAAAACAAAAAGTCGGAAATAGCATCGATTTTTTCTACACACCCACGGTTTTCTTGCAATAAGGCATCTTATGTGCTGCTTATACTCTTAAAATCTAAGGCTATGTGTGTAATAGTACTCTAATCACCACTCGAAGAAACATTTTTACGGCGCTATGTTGCTCCTGAAGTATCTCTTATAACATTGTCCAGCAATAATCAGCAAGCAAATTGACACTCCATTTGCCTTAGTACGGTTTTTCCATAGCAGAAATGTCTTGGTGGCGCTATGCATTGAACGTTATAACCTATAATGGCATAATCAATGAGATCATCTTCATTTGGGTATTTTCCTTTCAAAAATTCTCAAATGCTCAATAAGGGTTGAATGAAACCTTTCTACTATGCCATTTGATTCATGATGTTGTGGTGTAGTGAAATGTACTTTAATTTTATGCATTTCAACAATTCTTTAACAGTTTCATTATTAAATTCCTTTCCTGAATCTAGTACGATTTTTTCGGGTGTGCCCAAGCTACTAAAATACTTTGTGAGTGCTTTGCAGACACTAATGGCTGTTTTACCAATTATGAAGAATGCTTGCCCGAATTTAGAAAAAGCATCTACTACTGTAGTATATTACTCCCATTATAGAAAAATGTATTAACATGTAATATTTCAAAGGGTTTTGAAAGCGTTTCAGAGAGTACTAGAGGGACAGATTTTGTCTTGAATATTTAGCCCTTTGACAAATATCACACGCATTGATATAATTTGTAATACTTTGTTTCATATTTAGCCAATAATAATTTATCTTTAATGATTGAAGTGTTTCTTCTATGCGAGGTTGATTCTTTTTTCCTTCATGATAATTTTGTATTAACATAACCTGCTCGTCTACGCCAGGGACGGTATCGACACGGCTTGTGCACCTAATCAGTTTCAGTAATTTATTACTGAAATATTCAGAATAAACGTCCGTGAAATGAGCAATTAACTCTTCATTTTCAAAATAAATATAGTATGTCGTGTCAGTTAAATAATCCCTCATAAAGTCAAATATTAGGTTCTTATTGTTTTCTGGAGGTATGTTAACTTAAGAATTTTATGATTACCATAACTTTCCTTCTTTACAGAAATCTTATCCTGCCTACTTTATAAATATAAGTTTGCTTGAACTCATTATTGATTATAGTTTCTTGTATAGGTATGCCATTATTTTCTACTTCTTAGATAGAGAATGCGCGGTTTCGTCATCTAATGAATTTGGGGGTGGAATCTTGAAGTATATTTATTCTAAAAGATGGACCTGCTCGTCTAGGTTCCGGATTTTTGATCATAATTTTGTGTATTATTAGCAATATCTGCTAAAAATTTCAAAATATCTGTGTCTACATCGCCTGGATTAGCTAATTTTGAGTCTGTTTCGTGCATATTTATCTGAACCGGACAAAGCATCTGCATTAGAATTTAATTAACTTTCTTATATAAAAGTTTTATAATCATTCTCCTGTAGTCGAAGTCTCCACCTGACCAATTTGGCTGTTTGACAATAAAACAGTCAGTGACTATAGTGAATTTACGACCAAAAATGTAAGGGCGGAAGTATTGGCATCCAAACAAAATAGCAAGCATTTCCCTTTCTGCAGAGTGATATCTTGGTTCACTTTCATTTAAAGTACGGGATGCGTAAGCTATAGGTTTTATCCTGACCAATTGGTCCTTGACTCAAAATTGCACTAATTGCTACTTCGCTAGCATCGGTAGTTAGTATGAATTCTTTTGTGAAATCTGGATAAATTAGGATGGGATCGTTACATAATATTTCCTTATTACAAGTATTAAAACTTTCAGTGAAACTCGGTGTATGTATGATTTTAGCATTTTTTTTTTCAACATGACGTTAAAGGTTTTGTAATTTTCGCAAAGTCTGGAATGAATCTCCGATAATATCCAACTAGTCCTAACAATGACTTTATTTCTTTTTGTGTTCGCGGAATCGGAAATTTTCTAACAGCATTTACTTTAGGAAGGGT